>WBZZ01003354.1:207500-212500 GCA_019918135.1 Paulinella micropora
AAAGAAGAAGGAATGAAGAGGAGGAGGAAAGAAAGAAAAGCAGAGAGAGAGAGAGAGAGAGAGAAAGAAAGAGAGAGAGAGAGAGAGAGAGAAAGAGAGAGAGAGAGAGAGAGACGGATTGTGTGTGTGATGGGCTTGGCGGGCCATGTGCGTTGGCTGTTATCTGGCACGCCGGGCCGGTGCTGCGTGGTGCGGACCGACCTGGTTGGGGTCGCCGCGCGCAGCGTGCAGCACGTGTTCCACCAGCCGGCCCGCCCACGCTCTGGCGAAGTTGTGGCTGCAGCAGCAGCACGCACCATGTCAGGTCTGGGTCGCTTGCGGTGCTGGCGCTTGCTGTTGTACCTGCCGCGGCTGACGGTCTTCTGCGCGATGTCGTTGAGCAGGTAGAGAAAGGCCAGACGCTGCTTGGCCGGCGCAGCAAGGAAGACACGCTCCCACACCGCTACCACCTGCAGAAAACGAGACTCGTCAAACAGCACCTGCACACACAACAGGCACCACTCACGTACAATGCAGGCATGCATGCATGCATATATGCATGTAAGTATGTATGCTTGTTAGTATGACATATGACATATGACATATGACAGATGAGGACAGATGACAGATGAGGACAAATAGATGAGGATAAATGACAGATAACAGATAACAGATAACATATAAACATATAACATAGATCATATATCATACAACATGTAACATATAACATAACGTATAACTGATAACGCATAACTGATTGCTTATAACATAACTTAATGTAACATAAGATAACATAAGATAACATAACATAACATAAATATAACATAACATAGCATTACATTACATGACATTACATTACCTTACATCAAATTACATTACATCACATTACATTACATTACATAACGTTACATTGCATTACATTACATTACATTACGTTACCTTGCCTTACTTACCTTATTACATTATATTATATTACATTACATTACATTACATTACATTACATTACATTACATTACATTATACATTACATTACATTTTATTATATTACCTTACTTGAAATGACCTTACATAACATGACCTGACATGACATTACCTTACCTGACATGACCTTACGTGGCATGACCTTATGACATGACCTTACATGACCTTACGTGAACTTAATATTACATTACATTACATTACATTACAGTCATTACATGACATTACATGACATTACATGACATTACATTACATGACATGACATGACATGACATGACATGACATGACATGACATGGCATGGCATGACATGGCATGGCATGACAGGGCATGGCATGACAGGGCATGACATGACATGGCATGGCATGACATGGCATGGCATGACATTACATTACATTACATTACATTACATTACATTACATTACATTACATTACATACATCACATGTGACAACAACAACATATGTACATATGTACTTAAATACTTACAAACATGCATTTGTCAGATGTAATGTAATGTAATGTAGTGTAATGTAGTGTAATGTAGTGTAATGTAGTGTAGTGTAGTGTAGTGTAGTGTAGTGTAGTGTAATGTAATGTAGAGAGTTGGGATGACCCATTCGCAGAGGGTCTGAATGCTTGCTTGCGTATTGTTCAGCTTTCCAAGCTGCGGCAAATAATAACAATAACAAAAAGTATAACAAAAGAATACAAAGTTAAAACAAGGCTGGACCTTTGATGACAGAGCTTGTTCAAACGCACTCATCTAGTCAAAATCGAACCAGTACTTAGTACAATTTTTGTCGTGATGAACCGTTTTTGGGTAAAGATGTGGATGAAATAGGAGGAATGTGCTAAAAAAGCAAGAACTTGCCGAACAAAAGACAAGAGAAGAAGAAGAAGAAAACAAAGACTGGTGAAAGACTGACGACAGTGGCTGGCACATCGATACAGAGCGATTCTTTCAAATTCTTCACAGGCTTGATATTTTTCTTCCATGTCTATCGTTCACTGCAAAAATCCATTTATGTATTCGTCTTTCTGTCTGCCTGCCTTGCCCCATATCTTTTTCGATCTCTATCTCTATATCTATATCTCTCCTGCTCTTGAGCATATGTGTGTTTTGTGGAGCAGCTCGCGGCGTGAAAAATGCCATGGCTAGGTGCTAGCGTCTGGCTCCTAGGTCCCACACATTTATTGGCTTGCAGTTAGCCATTACATCGTGTGTGGTGACATTACATTACATTACATTACATTGCACTACATTATACTACATTAGATATTACATTTTTCATGATATTTACATGACATTTAATACATAGCGTTACATTACATGACAGGACATGACATGACATCACATTACTTTACATTACATTACATTACATTACATTACATTACATTACATTACATTACATTACATTACATTACATTACATTACATTACATTTACATTACATTTACATATTACATTACATTACATTACATTAGAATACATTACATTACATTACATTACATTACATTACATTACGTTACGTTACGTTACGTTACGTTACGTTACACTGTATTACACATTGTTGTCAATGTTATGATGCAATGCCTAGTAGGAGGTTACGTTACGTTACACTGTATTACACATTGTTGTCAATCTTATGATGCCATGCCTAGTTGGAGGCGTACAGTGTCGTGGGTTGCAGGGCTGGTGTGTGCGATCGATAACACCAGCGCTCCGCCGCCGATCGTCACCTACAAGGTGCCACCAACCCCCACCCTCCAAGATGCAGACACGCACCGCAGCATCAATTACAGCCATGCCACACTAATAACAACGGCAAACATGTATGATATGATATATGTACACACACACATGTATGTATGGAGCTGAAACATGTGAAGATGGTTCCAAGTACGTATGTATGTATTTGCATGTATGCATGTAAAAGGTGTATGTATGAAGTAAGCATTTGTATGTACGCATGTAAAGGTGTACGTATGAAGCGTGTATGTACGTTTCCATGAATTCGACGCAAGCTGCAGGCACGCCCAGCAAGGACTGCAGCAAGCTCAGACATTCACATCACGCATGCGCAGCCAGCAGCCCACACGCCAAGCGCACGCGCACACAGAGCTTGGTCGAGCTGCACACGCCTGGCGCTGCACAGGCGGAGTGGGGTTCGCTGGACTCGCGGGCCACGCCGCGCTGGTTCGGCGAGGCCAAGCTGGGCGTGTTGCTGCACTGGGGACTCTACTCCGTGCCCGCCTTCGCGCCCACCACAGGCCTCAAACAACCCGCCAACGCAGGTCAACCCCGGGACACACTTCTCTTCCACCACAGTCTCTCTCTCTCTCTCTATATATATATATATATATATATATTTGTATATATATGTATATGTATATATATATTCTCTCTCTCTCTCTCTCTCTCTCTTTCTTTCTCTCTCTCTCTCTCTGTCTCTCTCTCTCTCTCTCTATATATATATATATACATGTATGTATGTATATATACGTATATGTATATGTACATATACATACATACAAACATATATATATGTATATATATGGGTGTGTGTGTGTATATTTTAAATGTCGGTGTGGCAACGCGTGTTGGTGCTTATCTGTCTCTGATCGCTTCTTGTGTTCTTTAGAATGGTATTGGCACAGCGTGACCGAGGGGAAAAGAAACCCGAAAAACGCCAGTGACGTCGCCAGGTTCCTGTAGACATGTGTACTAAATATGTTTTTCAGCCCTTGCAAGCCTCACGTGAGTGTTCACACATCTGTGAGGAAGTCTGTCACAGCTTAAGCATACACGCATCTGTTATAGAGTAAGCATACACGCATCTTGTTATAGAATCAAAGACAACATGTGCAGAATATCATTAAGAAATTTAGTGCAAAAAATATTTTGGTGGGAGCTGCAAACAAGCATATAAAAAACGAATATTGCATTTTGCGCGTTGTGTGTGTGTGTGTGTGTGTGTGTGTGTGCGCGCAAGGTGGTGGCGGTATGTGTGGTGTGTGGCTGTTCAGGCTGACATGGGAGCACCACAAGGCGGTCTACGGCGCGGACTTCCCCTACGCCAAGTTCGTGGAGCACTTCAAAGCAGAGCTCTTCCAGCCAGGTCCTGCCTGTTGCTCTGCTGCCCGTGTTGTGTGCCCGCAAGTAGGCGCAGCAGCCAACTGCAGCGCGGATAGCGGGACGGGTGTGTTTGGCTACTTTGCTGCTGGCAGAGCACTGGGCCGAGGTGCTGGCGCGCAGCGGCGCCAAGTACGTGGTGCTGACCGCCAAACACCATGACGGCTTCGCGCTCTGGCCAAGCAAGCAAGCATCCGGTAACACAACCCACACCCGCTGACAACTAGCAGCAGCCAGCTCAGCCAACGAACCAAGACGCGAAGGAAAACAACCGACCAGCATATGAAAGGAAAGAAAGAAAGAAAGAAAGAAAGAAGAAAGAAAAGAAAAGAGATCGTGCCTTAGTTCCGAAGACATGTAATTCTGTTCGCTGATTCTTGTGCTTGTGTCTGTGCTGCTGGCAACCACTTGCTGCTGTTTCGCTAGCGCTGTGCGTGGGCCATGTTCTGTGGTGTGTGTGGCTGCCAGAGTCCTGGACGCGGCCGTGGACTGCGACCGAGATCGGTCCGCGCCTCTCGCTGCAGCTGCTGCTGCTCTGCTGCTGCTGCTGCTGTGTTGTTGTGCTGCTGTGCTTGTACTGCTGTGCTTGTTGGGCCACGGAACAGACCGCACGCAAGCGAAAGCAAACTGGTGGCCGCTGGAAGATGTGATACACGCCCCGCGGTTCTGCAGTACATAGTGTTGTGCGCACATGCGCGCTCTGTGCGCGGTGGCGGCGTGGCATGTGTGTGGCACGTGTGTGGCGTGTGTCTGGCATGTGCGTGTGGTTGTGCGCAGGGCCTCGCCGCGACCTGTTTGGCGAGCTGAGCGACGCGGTGCGCCGGTCCGCCACACAGCATGCGCCCCGCCTGCTGCTGCGCCGCGCGCGCTGCTGGCGGGCACATTCTCGGTGCTCGGTTCGCGTGTGTGCA
>WBZZ01003354.1:222500-297500 GCA_019918135.1 Paulinella micropora
AATCAGTTCAATGCAATGATGATGATTGACCGTCCTTGGGCACTAGTTGAACAATGCCCGGATGTCCTCGGTTGTATTGATACTGTATTCATGATGTCAACGAATGCTGTGCTGGCAAAGCTTCGGCCGGGTCAGAGCAATGTCTAATCACGTAAAGAAATCATAGGAACTGATGAGACTCAGTATACTAAGCTTTTTGAAAACTCAAACCGTGACTTTCAATTGGAAAATACTTGCCGCCAGCAGAAATAAGTGGGACGCGTAAGAGGAAAATGGAAGTGGTATCAAGACACTGATACAAAAAGACAAAAAAATTAAAGTGTTAAAAAAGACCGCCTCAGTTGAACTGAGCCGTCACAGTTTCAAGCAGCCATGCAGAGAACTGACTCACAGTGCAATTCAGCATCATATATACCGTCCACAGCACTAGGCTCAGCTATACTTGAACCTGGGCCGCGGGCGGATTATGCTGGTAAAACGGTCACCGTCCGAGTCTCCTCGCCGTGTAGGCGCCACAGATAGGTCACATAAATATGCGCTACTTTAACATATAATATACCCCTGTGCCGGTCAACCCAGACACAATAAGAGGAAGTTAATAATACCATTAATAATGCCTCTTAACCGCCGGGTAACGATAACATTACTATTAGTGACCGTCACAAGTTAGTAGTAGTACACTTTTTAGACCAGAATCATATTATCGTTAGGCCGGACCACGGGAAATTGATTGGCTGGTGTTTGCCTTGGTTGTTCAAAGTTTTGGCTCCGCTAGAGTCTCCCAGTGTCATTTTCCACCATCTTTGATGCTTATTTTCAGAAATAGTTATTTAATAACAAGTTGAAGAGTTTACCAGACCACGAGTGACCGTGCTCACCCCGGTGCCGGGCCTTTGCATAAACTAGGTAAGTCCTAGGGTTGCGGGTCACGTTAAAGGGAAAGGGCAAAGGTTCATATGAGTTTTTTTGAGCATTTTAAGCCGACGGTTGGTAATACGGAGGCAACTATGACTTTTCGAGTTTTTAACATATTTTTAATTGTCTTTTTTTGTTATAAACTTATGATCACGATGTGATTTAGTCCCGACTTCTTTCCGAAACATAGAAAAAATTTTAAGTTTAAATTTGAAATTCCAATTCCGCCGGCCAAAATTTTGTGTTTTTTTCATTGAAAAAAGTTAATAGGCCGCAAAGCTTGTCTATAATTCGCCAAAATTTGGTGCGGACCAATATCGAGTATGAGCTTTCAGAAATTGAAGTCGGTTTGAAAAAAGATACAGTAGTTTAGAAGGAGTAGTTTCCTCCGTTTTTTTTCTCTTTGACTCGAACAAATTCGACTTTAAAAAAAGTTGTTCAATGTGGTTTTAACTACATTTCTTAGTTATGGATTTCAACTATTTTATATGTCGGCAGGAAGCTATCTTTGAAAACCTTACTGTTGTATGTCAAGATCCCTTAATAAACTAAAGCTTGTTTCCCAACTTTTTCGCGTTGATTAGGTAATACCCTGTCACTCACGGACCTAATACCTTAGACGCCGGTTTGCTGAGAGACTCCGTTAGAAGCCACGATACCAATCGACACTTTTAATCCGCACGTAGATAGCAGAACTGACAAACTCAAAGGTAATAATAAAACTGAAATCAAGTCCGCACGACTGTAATTATTCAAGTTACACAATGATTAGTGTCCAATCCTGAATGCCAATATGGATCGTTACGTCCGTTACAATTATTGACTAGAACTATACGGATAAATTACTTACCAGTCACAAAGTAATCACTAAAAGTAAGCCGCAATTGTCCTACCAACGCTCCCCCTTAGTTCTATGTCGATAAATGCAAGTTATAAGTAATTAATACATCTACAATTGATAACTATCGCATATTACGATGATAATGGCCCTTATTTCAGGTTGAAAAACTGAAATGACAGTTACAGTTTGACAACCTCAAATAATAGTTAAGTCTCAAAACTGAAAAATTACCAATCCTGTCTAGTCCACCCGCCTTCGCTTCATTACCACAATGGCATCTCGTAATGGCCTCTATTTCAGGTTGAAAAACTGAAATGACAGTACGGTTTTGACAACCTGAAATAATAATTTCGATAGGATTAAAACAATAGCAGTAGGTCCTTACAGTATGACCACATCAGTACGTAAACTGAATTACATTATTGACTCAATGAGTCCAATACAATTAGTTAAATTTGCCATTCCGCCAACAAAAACCGTACTCCCGCCGAATTCCGCTCTGTCGGCTGATGCTCTTCTTCATCTCTTGCCGCGATTAACGACCGATGGTGGATAATCCACACGCTTCGTTCTCGCGCTCGACTTCTACTTCAACGGAAACAACGCCAAAAGATGCCGCTCGACTACCTGCGCAAAACACTTCCTGCACACTTCAAAGAGAAAAGACTCACAAAGCAACAACATGAGTTGACTTTGCGTAAATTTGCGTATTTGCGTGAGTTTGCAGACTTGAGATGTAAAGTTATGGATCAAGTGTTACCATAAATTTACTAACGAGATATTCGCATTGGTCCTTAGGAACATGTTTGGTTAATACGTCTGCTATTTGTTTCTTAGTTCCTACCTTTACAAACTTTATCTCATTGTCTCTCTGTGCATGATGAATGAAATGCAGTTCTAAGGGTAAGTGTTTAGTACGTGGTCCTGACATTCCCCTCTCTGCTGCTAAGATAGTCTGTGCATTATCTTCGTAAAGCTCCATCGGCCCTTTCTGTGCTATACCTAACTCTTCTGTGATGTGTCTGATAGCCAATCCTTCTCGTATGCACTCTGCTGCTGCGAAAATTTCCGCGTCATTAGAACTTACTGCAATTCTAGTCTGTCGTTTCGATAACCAAGCTACCGGGTCTCCACCCCAAAGCACTATATAACCTGTATGTGACTTTCCGGTTTCCTTACAGACCTTATGCGCTGCATCTGGCCATAAAGTAATCTTGGGGTACGTTCTTCCTTCTTGTGACGATTTAGGCCCGTGAAATGCAATACCGCGATACGAACTTTTCAGATATCTGAAGATCCTACCTAGTAAAGCATAAACAAGTCCTGGATTTACTGTTTGCATCACGCTAGCTGCATTCAGTGCTTGATCAGCATCTGGACGTGTCATCTTAGTTAGAAACAAAAGTTTACCTACCAAACTAGGAATTGAATGCTTTCTAAGAGCGTTTGTTTCTCCCATAGGTTCGGGCTCATGTTCTACACTTACTGGTTTAACATGGCATATCCTACATCCTTTAAAATCTGTTTCTGGTACTTCTTCTGATGCAATAAAATGCGTCCTCCTTCCTGAACTATCTCTTTTCCTTTGAACCCTTAGCCACTCCCAAACGCTTAAGAGGATAAAACTTTTCTAGTTTACTAGCACTGAACTATCTCTATTCCTTTGAACCCTTAACCACTCCCAAATGCTTAAGAGGATAAAACTTTTCTAGTTTACTAGCGAAACGGTCATACGCTTGTTCGTTAGGAGCTGAGAAAATAAGATCATCTACATGGAAAATACCAATGATAGCATCTCTTATCGGTTTATCTTTTTCAACGAACATACATAGATCTGAGTCTAGTAACCTGAATCCTAATTCCTCTAACTTAGGGGCTAAAATCTCATACCGTCTTCTACCAGCTTGCGAGAGCTACATCTACTCTCCATATCATGCCTTCATGCTCTTCACTGTCTATCCCATCGGGTGCATAAGCATAAACAGGATCATGCATTCGTGCATTTAGATAAGCATTTTTGAAGTCTGTACCGTATAGCTTATGTCCATGCCATGCTGCAAGCTTAGACAAAAAGAGTAATGAGCGATGCGCGGCAAGGGTACAAATAATTGATCTGGGTTATAGCTAACTCCTGGCTCTAGCATATCTCCCCGCAAAGCTAACCTTGACTCAATGAACTTACGTCCCTTTTCGTCCAGTTTAACTTTATGCACCCATGTTAGTCTCGCTACTTTTACTCCTTTTTCTTTCGCTTCCTTAGGGCTTACCCACGTGTAAGCGTTAAAAGACTTTAGAGCTTCAATCTCTTTATCCATTCCTGCTTTCAACTCTTTCGCGGTTAATCCCTCATCAACGATTGCCTTTGGTACCTTCAATGTCAGGTACAGTAACGCAGTGGTTTGATCCTCTACGATACTTTTTGCGGACATCTCGGGATGCTCTAGTTCTCCGACGGGTCTTATCCTATCTATCCGATACTTTCTAATTTCGCTATCTAACATCTTTTCTACTTTACCGTCGTCAAAGACTACGAAGTGACTGGGCTTAGGCATCTTACGGACTTTAAGTCTCTCTCCCTTCTCGCATGGTTCTAAGGCTTTTCCTTCTCTCTTAACTGATTGCCAGTTGTCTCCATATTCTTCCTTTGCCCATTCTTCTCCGAAAGCTACTCCCGGAACACTAACTCTCTCTCCTGTCAATGTAGCTGCTTTAACTGCTGCCTTCTTTTCCGGAGGTGGTTGTGTAACTGGTGTCCTAACCTTAGCTTCTCGTTTCCCTCTCACTATGTTAGCTGTTGTGACTTTGTCACTTTGCTCCCAAGTGAGGCCCTTTGTGGGCGCGTCTCCCTCTACGTACCTCCTACTAGGGTGGTCTGCTTCAGGGCTTTGCGCCTCTAACGATGTGACGGGTGTTACCCCATCATCCTTGTCGTCAGCTAGTTCTACCTTCGACTCTGGTGGGAGACCGGAATCTGGACGGTGAATGTCTTTTTCTTCCTGTAACTCCTCATGTTTGTCTAACTCCCCCTCATCTTTATGTTCGGGTTCGTCTAACGGCTGTTCTAGCTGGACGGTGTCACTACTCTCCCCCTCAGATTCCTCGTCGTCCCATCTAATTTCTCTGGGTGGGTGAGCATCCTTGCCAACTACATTGTGGTTAAAGCGTACATTACGCACATTTGTGATGATTTTTCGACCATCCCAAACTCGGTATAGTTCCTTAAATACATCATATCCAAGTAACATTACACGTTTTCCCCTATAGTTGCCTTTGCCTACCTGCTTTCCTATGTACATTACACCTAAACATCCTATAGGCTTAAGTTGTCGGATAGCTGGCTTGTAGCCCAGACAAGGTAAACGACATCACAGCTGGACCAGCCCGGGCCATGCGATACTAATTTACCACCCCAGTTTTGGGCGGAAATGGAACACACAGCCACAACCTTGCACAACATTCTACCAGCCACGACAGGGCCTAGCAAAGGAACCTCACCTTTTGAGCAATCTCAGCTATGGGATTGCCATCTTTATCACCTGGAGCACTAGTCTTCCAAATGAATTGTAGGGGTTTCCACCACTCTATAATCTCAGTTGGGACATCGAACTCGTTGTCGCAAGTGATCTGTCTGACTTTCTTCCCTGTCTGCCTTTCAAACCATGCTACCGCTTGCTTCAAACAGTCTACAAACTCGTTCTTGTATCGTAAATAATAATCTTTGATGTACCCCGAGTAATCGTCTGTAACGCAAAATTTATAGTACTTACCGTGAATTGACATTACCGCCCAAGGTCCGGAAGTATCTATATGCAAAATCTCACAAGGGTAACTCGCTCTCCTAATTCTATAAACCTCAAATCTGGGTAACATTTTAGCTTTCCCCATCATACAGGCTTCACAAAATCTAACACTATCCTCGTTTTCTGTCAATTTTCTACCAATTGCCTTGCCTAATGCATAGGTCTTCGGTAAAGCTTTATGCCCACTACACTGATGTATGACGTAAATGTTAATGGGCTTACCCTTCTTACCTTTCTCAGGATACATAGCGTATAAAACGCTGCCTCGAGCTTCCTCGTTCTCACTTACTCTCGCTTGCTTGCTCTCACTTTCTCTCTCTTTGGGGATTCCCGCCCCGCTTACCCCGTCTTCTTCTTCTTCTCTTTCACTTTGGGGTTGTAACGCTCGTTTATGCTGAGGGGCTTGTCTTTTTCATTGTCCCAGCGATAGAGCATGCCAGGCGTAAGTCTCCCCCTCACGATCACGTCACTCTCTTTAATCTTTATGGGGTGCTTTAGGATTAGTAGTTGCCCATTTTGGTGAATGATAGATCTGTGGTGGTTGTGGTCCATGTTTCCAGTGGACATAATGTTGACTGGCACACTGTTGTCTAACAAAATATCTTTCTTTACCAAAACTGGCTTTCCCGATCCATCTATTCTTGTCAACCTCGCTTCCCCCATGTTTCGCACCACACTCTCTCCGATTCCGGTGACTAAGCTAACGGGTTCAATCTCTCGGACGTTGTGTAAGATGTGCGGTGTGCATGCTATATCCCTGGACGTTCCGCTGTCTTGAACTATCATCTGTTTCTTGCGTCCTACCGTCTCGCTATCGTCTACCATGAGATTGTGATCTTCCTCCTCTTCCTCCTCACTCTCTCTCTCTTTTGAGCTTTGCTCTTTCTTTCTCTCTCAAATCCTTCTTTGTACATCCAACCAAGCTCTTCTCGTGCCTCGCAATACGATTTAAAGCTTATGGGAATTCCCGACCTCATCTCCTCAGAGGTTCTGGAGTGTTCTAGGTTTTCTGGGTCAAACTCCTCATCATCCTCCTCCATATCTGAGTGTCCGTCTATCTCCCGTCTCTTCCTGTCAAACTCCCTCTTTCTCGCTGCTGCCTGTTCTGGACTGAAGAACTTGTATGCATCTCCTGAGTGTAACTTCCGCAAAAGTGCGTTCAGTGTAGACCCTCTCGCTTCTACCTCATGCCAAATCTTCATAAGGTGGGGCATCGATCGCACGATGGAAAGAGCAATTGATTGTCGTGGTTCTTAGCTAAGTCGAGTATTCCATAGTCTATTATTCCTAACAGCTCTGTGTAAAACTCGTTTTCTTTGCCGTCCGGGTCGTAACACAAACCCTCTTTCACTACTATCTTTTCTGCTCCATTCGTTAACGCATATAGCAACCTAGCTATTTGCGTCTTCTCAGGTCTTGGATGTCCTTCGCTATGCCTGAACTCACACTCCCACTTAGCTCTGTCCTTAGCTTTTGCACTCTGAGTGGTTCTAGCCGCTCGCTTCTCTATGACTCTCTCTTGTGATTTGTGGTGTGCCTGCTGCATGCTTTAGAAATACCTCGTTCACAGCCCAAAACACATCTGTCAACAGTCCATCTGCCTCTGCTACTCTCTCTCCTTCCTTCTTTGTCATCATCACGACATCTCCCGTTTCATCATCCAAAATACACGGTTGTTCAGCTGTTCACTTATTCTCTTAAAAGTCTTCAAAGCTTATTACCTTTCCGTGTTCTGTGTCTCTTTTACTGCTCTTCCCCACAGGTGTTTCGTGTGTGTGTGTCTCGCTTGTCTGCTCTGTCTGTGACTCTACACTGTCTCCTACTCTATCCAAAGGAGACGGACCTTGTGGTAGTAGCGATGGTGGCCAAGACTTTCCCTCACTTTTCCCTCCTACACGCTCATCAGCCTCATCGAATGCAATCTCTTTTTCAGCTCTAGTCCCGCCGGTCCTTGCCTCATTCCCTGTCATTACAGCATCATTCCGTGAATCTGTACTAACTCCTTTCTTACCGGGTTTTTCGACACTTTCCTTGTCTTTTTTCCGATATTTGCGGGACTTAGCGAGTTTTTCTTCACGGGTTTTGCCGTATCTTTTTTTGCGATATTTGCTGTGCACTCGCCCCCTTTCCCTCCCTCTCTCTCAGTATGCTTATCATCTCACTCTCTGACGGATAATCACGGGAAGGACGTGGGCGACGTGAAGGGTATTGTGCTCAATAGCTGCTGCTGGAAATAGTGGGTCTTGACGGGCATGATAACCACATAAGTCTGCATACACTAGCCTCTTTGCTGCCTCACCCGCCTTGCCCCAACTCCCCCCCTGTCCAAACTTAACTCCACACTGTTCTGCCTTCCAGTTCAGCCCAATACAACGAGTGGTTAGTGGGCCTGTGGTGTGGCTCTTAGGAGTGAATGTAGTGGGACGTGGTGTTTCGTTCTTTGTCTCTAGAGTTCTGAGGGGGTGTGTGTGTCGGTTTCTCACTTTTCCGTTTCTCTTTCTCTTTCACTTGCGAGGGTTTTGGTTGCAATGGTGAGGGTTGCACACGTTGTGTGTCTCGTGAGGTTGTGAGGGCAGGAGTGGCTGTTGTAGAGGTGTCGGGGTGTTGAGCACTAGTAAGAGTGCGGGGTGGAGGGTTGTGGGGTCTGTCTCGGAGTGTGTTTCGAGCCAATGGAGCACTCGACAGTTCCCCCCCCCCCCCCTCGGGCTCTTGCGGGTTGATCTAAGGGTTTGTTGTCACTTTGATCCTTTGGAGGCTCACTATCCTCCTCGCCCTCTTGCTCTGCTTCACGAGCAATAATGCTTTCCCCACTTTCTATGTTTCCCTTCATTGCTTCTTCTGCACCCTCCATCATGACTAGCCCATACTCTTCTTCTTCTGAGCTGTCTTCCCCTTCAGACTTGTCTCATTCTTCCTCCTCACCCTCCTCTCCTACTTCCTGCACCCTCCATCATGACTAGCCCATACTCTTCTTCTTCTGAGCTGTCTTCCCCTTCAGACTTGTCTCATTCTTCCTCCTCACCCTCCTCTCCTACTTCTCCCCTCATAAGAGTGACTCCTTTGGCTCCTTTCTTTCAAAACTTGCCACTCTTGTCTCTTGGCTTCCCCTTTGTGGAGTTAGAGTGAGCTGACTTTGGACTAGTTCGTTTGGGGCCTGACTTTTGTTTGGTGCAAAAACGCTTTGTGTGTCCAGTCTGATAGCAGTTATAGCATGTCGCTGTCAGCCACCACTCCTGCTCTGAACTATCACTTCCATTCTTGTTGCCCTTGCCCTTCCCATTCTTAGTCCATTTCTTGTTCTTCTCTCTCTTTTCTCCCTTCTCCCCTCCCTCTCCCTCTCCAAACAGATTCGCTCCCTTACCCTCTCTCTTCCTCTCTTTCTCCTTCCTACGTTCCTTTCTCAGTCTCTTCTGCTTCGCTTCCCACAACAGGTAAATTTCTCTTGCCGACTCTACCATTGTCATCATGTGTTGGCCTGCTCGCTGCTGCTAATCTATAATGATCGTTGAGGTAAGCGGGCCCATAGGCCTCATGTTCTGCTAGCATCTCTAACAACCCATTTACTGCTTCCTCTGGCTCAAGTGGCTTCCCCTCTCAGAGCTTCTAGCCAGTCCTTCTGCAGTAGATGTTGTGTTAGATACTCATCCATATCCTCTGTCGGTCTCGGTCTCATCTCTTTAAATGCTTTCTCCTCTATGTATCTCGCCGCACCACTTAGATTACCGTATTTCGCTTTGACAATGCTGACTTTCTCAAACGGGCAATGAACGTTTTTACTGCGAAGAAATTGAATCACCTTAGATTCCGAGAATGCTGTTGTTACGAGAAGTTGGAACATCCTGCAGCGATGCAGATACTGCTGTTCTTCTCTGTATCTTTTCTTCCTAGCAAGTACATGTCCTTGTTGGTTCTTGTCATTGCTCTTTTCTTCTTTCTGTTCGCCCTATCCTCCCAAGCTTTCTTCTCTTCCTTTGAGAGGTCTTTCCAGTTGGCAGGTTTCTCTGTCTGTGTCTTCTGGTCTTGTGGTGTTTGGCTACTTCTCTGTCTCTGTTGTCGTGTTTGTTGTGTCTCTGTTTCATCTTTTTTGTCTGATCCTTCCGGTGTGTCCACCTCGTGTGGTTCTCTCGGTTCTTCCATTTCTTCTGCTTTTCTCACCCTGTCTCTATCAAAACAATACTTTGTTTTTGCCGCTTTATGGTCTTGGAAAGTATCATGAAACATATCCCCGAGTGTTGTGCTAATCCCGTAGGCATACTCCTCTATCTGGTAATAGCAACTCTGTTCCCGCTAAACACCGGTGTGTGAGACATCAATTGTCTCATGCTGATCGCATGGTGCCGAAATTCGTTTCCCCAGCGGCTCATAACCGTTGATTAGGTAATACCCGGTCACTCACGGACCTAATACCTTAGACGCCGGTTTGCTGAGAGACTCCGACACTTTTAATCCGCACGTAGATAGCAGAACTGACTAACTCAAAGGTAATAATGAAACTGAAATCAAGTCCGCACGACTGTAATTATTACACAATGATTAGTGTCCAATCCTGAATGCCAATATGGACCGTTACGTCCGTTACAATTATTGACTAGAACAATACGGATAAATTACTTACCAGTCACAAAGTAATCACTAAAAGTAAGACGTAATTGTCCTACCAACGTTGCGACACCATCTTGACTGGAAAAAATGCAAAGAAATTCCCCGATTCTCGCGGTTTTTTGTCCTGGCCCGGCCAACCTAGGAAAAAGCTCAGAGGGGAGGGTTCCCTGAGTGCATCAGATATCTCTTAGCACAAAGCATATCATAGCTATCTAAATATATACACAGCAACCTTGAGTGTTTTCTTCACTTGCACAAAATATTTCTTGATACTTTTATTTGTAGGCTACAAACCAGCTAGGAGAAAGAATCCCACTTATTTTTTCCTTGTCACCGAAACATGAAAATCTCATATTTCGTAGCTTGAGTATTATTTCTTGCACAGGTGAATAGGTGAATCATTTTGTATTATCATTAAACGAATTTCTCCGACTTTATGTAATTTGTAAATGTCTGTGGAATACAAAAACTCAAATCACAAAACCAGCATTTTTCTGGTTTTGGGAACATTTACATCTTAGTATTCATCCGTTTTAAGACTTTTAAGTATTGGAATCAACTTTTATTATCATAAAGTAAAGCTGCACCAAAGGATTTTTGTTTATTTTACCTAGAAGCTACAAACCAAAAAGTGGGCTTTCACAACTTGACCTATCTGACCTACACATGCCTGTACATTTTTTCCTGGACCTTGCTCTTACATTTTTTTTAGTGTAATTATGTCTCACTGATATATACTTACGATAGTGCAAAAATATTGAAATAGGGATGTGCCTGCTTCATTCCAGGATGCATGCAAGTCCAAGATGTCGGAATGTCAAAAGGTTTTGATCATTTTTCTTTTGGAGTTCGTGTGATTTTTCAACAAAAACTACGTGGATTTGAAGGTATAGTGTTTTAGGACTCCCCCGACCTATTTAGGAGCTGCCACGGTAGGACTGTCCATTGTTTTAGAAATAAATTTTATTTGCTTGTTCAGCTGCCCGTAAGGGACTGTTTTCCGGCCGACTCTGTGTGTCTCGGAGATGTTGAAATTTTCTCAAAATTCGATCAAATTATTTATCGAGATACATTGTATAACGCTCGATAGTTCAAAAGCTAAGAAAATAAGAAGCAAAAACAGATTCTTTAATCATAATCGTGGTTGCAAACTGTAACCGGAACAGCTACTCTGACACTTAGTCGTCACTCAACAGCAGAGGGGCAGACCAAGCATAAGAGTCAAGTAACGACAAGCCGGACGACACTCAATGCCACTATGTATTGTGCGGGCCGGCCGACAATCCCTTTTCCCCCTTGGGGGGAAGCCGCCGTAAGCGGTCGACCCCCACGCCGGAGACTGACTCCTCATTCGAAGGCGCTCTCGACCGACCGACACATGACATAAGGCATTCCGGCTGTCGAATAAATGAAAAGAATTGGTCCACGTCCAGTGCGAGTCTCACCCGTGAGAACTCGTGCCCCCGAGCTGCAGCTCTTCCTTCCGCTGGCATCGAACCTAAATGCCATCGCTTGATCCTCCCTTCCGTTGAGAATGAAAAAGTAGCTGATGATCCGTAAGCAACATCAGACTCCGTTATAATTCTTATAATGTCACGTTTTGGCTCGCTTTCGTGGTCGTCCACGACCCTTGTATTCTTCCACCACCGGTGGTGCCTGTTTTGGCCGTCTCTTCTTCGCCGCAATTTCCTTGTCACACTTCGGTGCACCTATCAACAAAAATGATATGCCCGCACTCTGAACTTCGTCCCATATACGAAGCGGAATCCTCCGTTCCTCCGTTAGATCAAACGGCATATCCAGAACCAACCGTGGCATCAACTGTACCGTCCACGGTGTAAAATCCTCATCGTCTTTCTCTATTGACGCATCTCACTGTTCCAGCCCTTTCCCGTCTCGGAACACTGGCGCAAAGGCCCGATCCCTCGTGAGTTCAACCTCACTCTTACTCCTCCAAAACTGCATTGTCGGTGCCAACCGTAACGCAGCTCGTATCCGTATTTTGGGCTGTACATACGTAACTTGCATTAAAAAGAAATGATCGAAATCCTTGTCCATGACCGTATCCTCATTCGGTCGACACAGGTAGAACTTATCCACCTGCCATTCGATCTTAGCCACATCCTCCCCGGCCACCCACGGCTTCCTCCATACCGTACCCTTACGGTCCTGTGCCGCTTCTACCGGTCCAAGGTAATCCTTACTATCATTGGCCTCCGTTGATGCACTATCGTCAGGACCTGCATACTTCGCTTTCTTTTTGCGTTCCTCTTGCTGCTTCCGCAGCGCCTCGTCACGCTCCTTTCGCGTAAGTAACGATGGCGGCTGTCTGAACGCGGGTGCAATGCGCCTCAACGCTTGCTCCTCGTTCTCATCCTTTAGCAAATAAGGGCTAAACTTGGCCAATCGCCGTACATGCACAATCTGTTCCCGTCCTCGTGCTCCCGTAGGCGCAATCTTATAATTATAAGCACCCGTCTGTTTTACAATCTTAAATAGCCCATGCCACTTATTGTAAAACTTGACCGATATCCCCTTCGGAACAGTCGGGACATACAACAAGACCGTATCCCCTTCCTTGTACTCTACATGAGAGTACTTGCCCAACTCCTGATCTCGCTGAATCTCCCTCAGCGTCTCCCGACACTTCTCGATCGAACTACGAGCTTCAGCAATAACTCGCAATCGAACTTCTAACAGCTCGCATGGTTCCCACTTATCGGGTGGAAACAACAGTTCCGTCGGTGTGTTCAATGCTTTCCCGTATACCACTTGATGTGGACTCACACCCCGTGCATGTCCTCCCAATGACGATGAAGCCAAATTGTTAACAGCGAACGTGAACATAGGTACAACGTGCACCCAATAGGTCTTCAAAGCCGCCTTGAGCTTCCTATGCACCCGCTCAATTTTTCCGTTGGCCATTGGGCTAAAAGCAGTTACATACTGCCAATCAAACCCAAAGAACTTGGCAATCCTTTGCGAAACCTCATTCGCAAAACTTGTACCTCTATCCAAGATAATCCTTCTCGGAATCCCGATACGGGCAAAGACCTGATCAATCAATGCCGTCGCTGTAACCTCCGCGGTCACATCCGTAACAGGAACAGTGATGACGTAATTAGACGCTCGATCAATTACCGTTAGCAAATATTTGAATTTTCCTACTCCCGCTTCCGGGAATGGACCAACATGATCGATATGCAAAGTATCGAAAATGTCCAAGGTGATATCGAACTCACCTTTGAGTCCCATATTCGGCTTATATGGAAGCTTGGCCATCTGACAATGAGGGCAACCTTTCACAAAGTCCTTAACCCTTTCCCCTAGGTTATCCACCAAAACCTCCTGCGCAAAAACCATGTCATCCTTTCCACCCCTGGATGACTCTGCATCGGGCAATGATGTGCCGCGATCAACAACGACGTTCTAAGTTCTTGCGGAACCCATAACAACCAACGATCCTCCTTATTAGCATAAATTCCATCCTTGCCCATGTACCAAAGGAGTCCGTCTTTTAGTACCAAACATCGTTTAAGCTTCCGTATCTCATTATCCTCCGGTCTAGCTTGAGGATTCATAAGATGTTCCCGTAATTCCTTATATTCCGCACTTTCCTTTGTGAAAGTTCGAAAAGTCTCCACCGACGCCAGTCTGCCCGCCGTGTCAGTTTCCAACTGGAATCGAACCTTGTCCGGATGTGTCTCCGGTAATTGAAAGAGATGTTCGTCCTTCACTTTTTCCTCATCCTCCAAATTGAGACACATGGAGCCTTTCGGCAATAAGGTCCATTAAGGATACCATTTCGTGCATCCTTAACCTCCTCCTCCTCAGTCCTATCGGCGGCTCTGGCTTCCGCCCATAAGAAATCTTCACAGGCCTCTCTGGCGACTTGAGAATAACAACACCGACATTTGTCTTGTGTTGCCAATTCGACTGCTTCCATAGCAGCCACTTCCTCACTACGCGTATCGCGTTGGTGATTGTTATGAGTGAACGGGTGATACCAAAGCCCTGCTGGTAACTTGGCATTCTCCGCCCCTTGTTCCTCCCATTCATGGAGATCCACACCATGTCCCATAATCGCCAACACCGCTCCCGGTGTGCGAAACTCAAACTGTGCCATCCGCACCTCCCGTACTGTATTCCGACGCTGTAAGTCATCCACAGCCTTTTCCTTTTCTCCACTCTTATTGTCATAAAGAAATCAGGGACAACATTCCTCTCTTGCCCTTAATGTACTGGATGGTGAAGTCATACTCCGCCAACTCCAGTTGCCACCTTGCCAACCTACCCGTATGGTCTCCCGACATGAGCCATTGTAGGTTGTGGTGATCTGTTCTCACCAATATGTTAGGTGTACCCCAGAGGTACTCCCGTAACCGTTGAAAAGCCCATACTATAGCAAGCGCCTCACGCTGCCTACTACAGTATTCCCTTTCCGCCGGTATCAGCTGTCGGCTGATAAACATCACAGGCCGCAGTTGCCCAATGGACCTGTCCATCTGTTGAAGCACCGCCCCTACCGCGTATGCTGACGCATCCGTGTCCGGCACAAACTGCTTCTTCCAATCAGGCAACATAAGGACTCGTATTCCTTGTCTCGGGTCCTTAGAAATCTCATCATTGAGGTCCGTTATGACCCTATTGACCTCCTCTGGCCAAGGGCTATCTCCAACCCCCTGCTTCAGAAATTTCCTTACCACCGCCGCCCGTTCCACGAAGCCCGGAATAAATTCCCCGTAATATTGAGCTAGCGAGATAAAGGACTGTAAATCTGTTCGTGTCTGTGGAATTGGCATGGACGCCACATCATTCCTTTTCTCCTGAAAAATCGCACAGCGACCCTCGGAGATCTCATACCCCAAGTACTGTATCTTACTTTGCGCAAAGTCACACTTCTTTGCATTAAGCTGTAATCCAAATGCACTGATACGTCTTAAGACGTCCTTCACGTGCTCCACGTGTCTTTCCATGCTTTCTGAATAAATGATTATATCATCTATATAACAGAACGCATAATCCTCCGTCGTTCCCAGACGGGCTACCGTCCCTTCGTCATCATACTCCTTCCCAATCATCTTGGTCATTGCATGTTGGAATAGTCCCGGTGAGCATTTAAGCCCCATCGGCAACACTTTCCACACATATGTGGTCATTCCGACCATAAATGCCGTAAGGTATCGACATGATTCATTAAGAGGGATCTGCCAAAACCCACTCTTAAGATCCAACGTCGTATATACCTTGGCATGCTTAAGCCGATTGATCCCTTTCCTGAGATCTGGTACTGGCGTTTCGATCTGCTTCAGAATCTTATTGATCCTGTAATAGTTAATACACATACGTAATGACCCATCCGGTTTGGGCGCCATACGCACTGGGGGTTTTTGGCTTTCGTGTTGTCATTCTATATTATATTATATTTTATTCTATTGTTTAATATTTTTTTCAAGCAAGAGAGAGAAAAAACAAAAATGGTTATATTTTTATTCAATGAAGGAAGTTAAGCAGAAAGTTAAGCAGAAAGTTAAACGAGGCTATTATTGGTTATCAGTGGAAGGCGGGGGGTTAAATATTCTAGCCCCCGTTGTTCCCCCTTATTTACACTAAGCCCTTTTCCCCCGTCCCCCTTTCTATTTCCCCTTATTCGCACTAAGCCCTTTCCCCCCTTTTTCCTTCTTGTATTACAAAGGGCTATCTTTTCCTACTCTTTATAGGAAAAAAGACTACATAGCCCCAAATGAATAACAAGCATATTTAACCCTTAATTCGTTCATTTTCCACACTAAAAAAAGATGGCCCCTTAAAATCTTGAATAAAATTAATAGTAAGAAGAATTTTTAGATTTTGATTGCTCCACATAAAAGGATAACATTTTATCACATTAAAAAAAAAGATAGCCCCATTAAAAAAAGATAGCCCATAAAAAGATAGCCCCTTATTCACACTAATCACTATTCCCCCCTTTCCCTTCTTATATTACAAAGGGGCATCTTTTCCTATTCTTTATAGACAAATAGACTACATACCCCTAAATAAATACTAAGCATATTTAACCCTTAATTCGTTCATTTTCCACACTAAAAAAAAGATAGCCCATAAAAAGATAGCCCATAAAAAGATAGCCCATAAAAAGATAGCCCCACATTGAAAAATAGTATCATAAAAAAAGAATAGCCCATAAAAAGATAGCCCATATAACCCATAACCACTTATTCGCCTAAATAAGGCCATCCGTTAATTTTCCTTAATTCTTCTTCTTTCTTAAACATCACATCTAATGTTTTATTCGGTCTTAATTCATAATGTGTCCTATGGTTATTAGTCGCAGTCAGTGAAACCCCCCACTCTGCTCGCATCGCGGTATTGATAAAATATAATGTTTCTCTTAAAAATGTCTTGCTTGAAGGGTCGCTCATATGGTTTATAATCTTTTTTTGTTTCTTCGTGTCAGTCGTGTATAAAACTAATTCTTCTTCTTTTGCTAGCCATTCCTGCTTTTTGATAGTTTCTCTTAATTCCTCTGTGCTTATTTGTGTCTTAAAATCCCATATGTTTTTAAATCCTAAACCGCGTATGACCTGTATAAGGTTTTTATGTTTGCTAAATTTCCTTTCGGTGTTTATTGTATTAAATGAATATTCGGAAATCCCGCATTGAATTTTGTTTCCGTCTCTGTCCTCTTTTGTTCCGTTCTTCTCGTTTCGCTTTTTGTCTTGTCGTTCAACTGCTTTTAATCCTTCGCTTAATTGGTCTTCTACATCCTTATTATATGGTCTATAATTCCATATATACTGCCTTAATCTGTCGTCGTCAAATATCTTATAGAATAAATTGTTTTTCGGTTCGTCGGTGTTGTCTGCTTTCAACATTTCCTTTTTTATTTTTGCTTTTTTAAACTCCAACTCCTCGGCGGGTGTCCATTCCTTCTCAGTTTCTTTCTTTAAATTTTCGTATTCTTCGTCCGTAATAGTTCGCGCATTAAATACCGCGGTCGCATCGTTCTTTTTAATTATTGCTTCTGTTATTTTTGCCTCTTTGTTTGTCGGCTCGCTCGCGTCTGGTGTGTCAAGGTCGCTTATTTCATAGTCGGCTATTATGAAATACTTTATTAAATTCTGTATCCATTGGCGGGCGTCTTTGTTCTGTTCTACTTTGTTTTTTGCTAATAGTTTTATATAATCGTTTGCCACTACATCCACGGCCCCATATCGGTTATAAGTCCAATCTGTCAAGGGAGCTATTTCTTCCCGCTTATGTAATATGTTAAGGCTCGCCCTCAGTTGCCTTAAATACTGAGTTTCGCTCTCTATGGCCGCTATGTTGTAATTTTTGTAAATAAGTATATGTCGTTTTCTATCGGGTGCCGTATTCTTCCCAACATCTGGAAGAAATCCCCGCTCATATTAGTTTTATTACAAGCCACTGCCACAATATTATTAAAAATCCCTTTATGTGAATAATCTAAGCCCCCCGTAATTGCTGGACTATAAATGACTATATCATATTCTGCCCATTTCTTGTATTCGTTAGCCATTGCTTCTCGGACTTCCTCCGTTTTGTTGGTCTCGCCCGTTATTAATAGCACTCTATTTTTATTCTTCTTTAACATTTCCGCTAATGTTCTAAGCCGTCTTTTTCCGATATTCGCGGGGACTAGTATTTTTTTGCCTTCCGCTCGTAGTTTAATAATATGAGCCTCGCCGATATTGCCCTCCTTAATGTGAATGTGTCGTTTTGTCTTGCTCGGGGGCTCATTGTTAATAAATAAAGTCTGTGTTCCGCGGAAGATTTTACGCCTTATGTTTTGAAAGAATTCTATATCGTCGGCCTTTAGTGTGCCTGACATTAATATTATTTGGTCGGCCGTGCCTATTACATATTTAATCATCTCCCAATTATTCTTATTGTTTCGGGACTTCTTGAAAGTGTCGCTCGTTAAGTGTTTTATGAATTGGTCGGCCTCTTCAATGACTAATTTATTTATCGGCTCTTCGCTTATCGGTATTCTGTGGAAACTATCGGCCTGAATGGTTTGATTATTCTTTTTAATTTTCCCCTTCGGCTCGTCTCTGTAATCCGCATTTAAGGGGTATTTGTTTTTATAGTCGCTCGCAAGTGTCCGCCGATAACTGCTTATGATTGATTTAAAGGGGGTTTTCATTGCTAGTTCTAATATCGCGGTCGCGTAGTCCTCTTTATGTTTTTCTAATATTTCGCGGGCTAAGTGGTTATTTTTTAATTTCTCCACAATTTGACCCGCATATTTTTTAATAGTCGCCTGTGTTAATTTAGCCCCGCGTATTAGTGTTGTAATCTCCTTACAATTTAAAATAAGGTCAGTAATCGCCTTAGAGTTCGCTGTCGTCTTGCCTGTGCCTAATCCGCTTTTAATGGCTATAATATCATATGTCGGGGTCGGCTTGTATTGCTCTTCCATAAATTCTTTAATGTCGCTACAAAAGGCTTCTTTAGTGTGTATTATGTCCGCCCCAATAGTGTTAAGTTTTTCTATGAGTTCCTGTTTCTCTCGTTGTTGGATTGCTTGGCGGTTCTCATTGGCCATTTTTATGTATATTTGATTTTCTCCGCGTATGTTGTATTAGTTCCCGCCGTTAAAGTGATATAAAGGGGGCTCTCGCCTTTAAGTTCGGCTTCCCCTTTCTGCTTCCAACATCCCGCAACTTTGGCCCCGTTTAGAAATTGTAATATAAAAAGTGTGTTGTCTGCTTCGTGTATTCGGTCGCAGAAATGACACAAGGTCGGCATTAGTCTTTTTAATTTATATGTTTTCATTAGCCCTTCTTCTGTTTCCGTTTCGCTTATGTTCTTAATCGTGTGTTGGTTCGCCTCGTGCTCTAATACGGGTATCGCTCCGAATAACTTATTAATATTAATCTCTAAGTTTTTTACTTCCGCGGGCCGTTTGTTGGTGCGGTCTATGTCGTGCTCGGCCGTGGTGATTAATAGTTGTTCATAAAAATCATTTGAAACCTCGCTTAAGTCCTTTGTTATAAGGCGGTCGCCCTCAATAACTTCCACGAATTCCAACGGCCTATTATCTCCTTTTTTAACTGCATAAGGGGCTCTCATTCCGCTTGGAGTTCCGCTTTTATGATAAACGGCTAAATCATAGCCTAACTCTTTATAGTCGGGCAGTTCGTCTTTAATGACTTGTTTAATTTCCGTCGCATCGCCGTAAAGTTCGCCACTATTCCCCACGAAATGAAACGAATTGACATATTTCTCTTTTTTGTTTGAATACCCGCACCCACTGCGGGCTATCATATCCTCGCCGAATAACTCAACAAAGGCCTCGCGGGCTCTTAGATAATCGGAGACTTCGTTTAAGGCTCTGTCTTCCTCCGTGTCGTATGTCTTGTCAATGTCGGCATATGGTTTCAAAAATAAAGCGGTTCCTAAACTTTCCATCGTGTGTGGATTTTCCTTTATGAAATCCAATAAGTCGGGGGTCGCTACCTTTACGGCATACAACGGGGAAGCCTTCATCTCACGAAAGAAAACTCTACACCCGCCTTCCGTATCATCTTTGTTTAATTTTTTGTTAAGTTTTTTATCGTCCCCAATATATATATACAGGGGGCCCGTCCCGCCCCGTCCCATCAGTCGCACCATCAACCATCTTTTTTTTATATCTATCTGAATATACTTTATTAAAAAATAAATAATTAATTGATATACATACCTTTAACAATTATTTTAAATGATAATTATGAATATTGATTTAAATAATTAATTTATATAGAAATATATATAATATAATATAATATGACTGACGACAACAAACCCGACAGCACCACCAACGGCACCGCCCCCGAGCATAACACACCCGAGCGTAAAAAACGTGGTCGCCCAAATGGTATTATTAATAAAGGTCTTGAAGCCCCGCTTCCGTTTAAAATCGAAGTAAAAAACGGAGTTTCATATTATCACGCATATGTCCCTCGTAAAACGAAAGACGGCAAAATATTATATTATCGTCATACAACCACATATGAACAGGTTATTGACAGGAAAAAGCGGGCGGTTTATGGTAATCCAAACTACACACAGAAAAAGAAGCAAAAGACCCACACCATAAAAAAAGCATTATGAATAAACTGACACTAGAAGATTTAGACATATTAGCCCGTATTTTTACAGAGTGCGATTTAACCCTCGTCAAAAACAATATAATACGATTACACAAAGAAGACCTAACGACACCCGCCCCAACTATAACGGCATAGACTGGAAACACAAAGAGATTTTCATATATGAAATGGTTCCCCTTGTATCGGCGGGGACTATTTCTTTTTTTATATAGAGACGAAAAAGCGAAATGGACGACGGCACCAAAAAAGAAACAGGAAGCAAAAAAGAAGCAAGCAACCACGGGGACAAAGAAAAAGGGCGGGCATATGTGCGGGCATTGATAGAAAAACATATTGACAAATATGATTTATCAGGAGACGATATCGGGGGGCGGTGCTTTGGTTGTTTAATCGGCACACACGACAAAGAAACCAATAAAGACGGGTATTTAATAAGGACTATGAAATCACACAAACCAGAACTAACGGACGACCACAAGGAGACAAAAAGGAAATTAGATAAATTATAATGATGTTTTGTAAATTTGTTTATCGGGTGAAAGAAAGATATGAATGCGATGTTGTTGAAAAAGCCATCAATAAATATGATAGAAATAAAAGGAAAAATGAAGCCGTGTATTCAATACGGGGCGAAGAAGGCGAAGAAATGGAACTTATAAGAACTGATTATTATAATCAACTTACGGCGGGATATGAAGCAAATAAACAACAAATAAAAGATTTAAGAACGGCTAAAGCCCTTTTAGTTTTAGAACGAAAGGAAAACAAGCGAACCGCGGGAGAACTAAAACAGGCACAGCAAACCATAAGCCAATTACGAGAAAATAACAGGGAATTAAAAAGCAAATATAAGGCACTTTTAAACCAAAAAATAAAAGAAAGACAAACAAAATAAAGACAGCCACGACCAGCGAACCACAGCGACAAAGAAGAAGCAGACGAAGAAGAACAAGACGAAGAAGAAGGAGACGAAGAAAGCCAGCAAGAAGGCAACGAAGACGAAGGCAACGAAGGCGAACCAGACCCGCCAAACATAGACGAAGGCCAGCAAGGCGAACCAGACCCACCAAGAAAACCAGAGGGGAAAACACGAGAAAAAAAGGAGAAGTTAAACGAGCCATACTTGCTACATATGGACGAAATGGAGCCAGGGCTTATTTAACTATTAAACCAAAATTCTTTGATTTCCTTTTATGTGTGCTTTAATTTCCTTATGGTTATTCATAGCCCACGTAACCCCCTTTTTATGTGCTTTTGATGCTTCTTCTAAATAATCACATAGCAAATACAAGGCAGGCGAAGCCAGGGGCGGGGCGGGGTCGTCTTCTTCATACAATTCTTTAACCGCTTCATATAAATAATATATTTCTTTAATTAAGAGTCTATCAGAGGCCATCAAAACAGAATGACTTTTATTTTTTTTAGCGGGGGTGTCAATGAAGGTAATTTTTTTTTGTTTAAAATGCACGATTTTTTCATTAATTGACTGCTTCCAAAATAATTATTTGTTTCTTCCGTCTTTGGTTTCTCTTTTTTTTCCGTCTTTGGTTTCTCTTTTTCTTCCGCCTTCTTTGTTTTCCTTTTTTGATATGCTTTTTTATTATAATCCTTCCCGGTTTCCTTTTGTTAATGTCCTTTATGTAAATATAACATTTCAGACAAGATTTTATCGGCAACCCGCTAACACCTATAACGAGACTTAAAATATCCTTTTTACACCGCGAACAGAGGGGCGAAACTGCAGACATTATATTAATAAGTTTATTAAAAGTTTATTAAAGTTTATTCCATATTATATACACAAATATGTCGGATATCATTGAAGACTTAGTTTTAAAGAGTTGTCTAAGTGCGGAATGGACAAATACAGAAATAAATTTAAAAAGGGTTATAATGTATGTAAAGAATGCGCGAAATCTAAAAAAAGTCAAATAAATAACCTGTGCGAAAAAATAGATTACTTACACGAAACAACAGACATGACGGAAAACGAAATTGAAATATTATTCAGTCGTTATAGAAGTTGTTTAAGAGAGGCTAAAAGACAAGAGAAAGACGAATTACTAACAAAGGCTTTTAATAATAAATTGTTTGAAATGGTCGGCAAATTCTGCGAGGCTTTGGAAATTGAACACACACCGCCCCGCCGTATCGTGCGAGGGGACACTATAACATTTATGTCGGAGAATACAAACCACGGCACCATTACATTTACACCGCTTAATTTAAGGCAAGTAAAAAGCCCAGAGCCCCCATTAACTGACACAGAAAACGATAATTAAAATTATTTATATATAATATTAGATACCATATATAAGACCAGACTATATAGAGGGGTATGTCGTCTATACCACAGCCAACTATAGCAGATAAATTCAATAAAATTATTGAAACCATAGACACGGAAGACGACGACCGACTTTTAATATATTTGGACACATTACAACTATATATTGAAGCGAGGATTAATAATATAATAATTGATAGCCCAGAATACGACAACTTAACGAATTAAAAAAATGTCTATATTGACAGAAGCCAAAGCGGGATTAAAAGAGGATGTTTTCAATATAGTGTTAGTCTATACGGGCTTTAATTAAAAATGCTTTCAATGTGGTAAAAATGCTACATGTAAGCGGGGTTATGCTTACCAGATAACAACGGCCGACGGCCACTACGGAAGCGAAACTGACATAAAAATTATATTCAAAATGTTTCACGACATAATAGAAAGCGGGAACCCGTGGAAGATATGGAACGATAAAAAACATATCTTTAAAGAATTTAATATAACGATAAATAAAATGTTGTTAATATCACGACAGCACGACAAAAACACCCTTTATGGAGTTATAGAAAAAATACCTGATAATTTAGAGCCCCTTATAGAAAAATTACAATTAAAAAATATCTTAAATACAAATTTGAGGACTTTTGGATTTATAAACAGTTAATGCGGGACGACAGCCCCGTAAAACTATTAAGAACTGCTAAAGTTAAAGGAGGTGGTTTTCATACTAAGATAAGGAGGGAAATTAAACTTAAATGTTTCTTTCGTGGCTGTGGTATGACTTAAAATCATATTTGTCAATATGTTTTTCTATCAATTCCCGCACATATGCCCGCCCTTTTTCTTTGTCCCCGTGGTTGCTTGCTTCTTTTTTGCTTCTTGTTTCTTTTTTGGTGCCGTCGTCCATTTCGCTTTTTCGTCTCTATATAAAAAAAGAAATAGTCCCCGCCGATACAAGGGGAACCATTTCATATATAAAAATCTGTGTTTCCAGTCTATGCCGTTATAGTTGGGGCGGGTGTCGTTAGGTCTTCTTTGTGTAATCGTATTATATTGTTTTTGACGAGGGTTAAATCGCACTCTGTAAAAATACGGGCTAATATGTCTAAATCTTCTAGTGTCAGTTTATTCATAATGCTTTTTTTATGGTGTGGGTCTTTTTGCTTCTTTTTCTGTGTGTAGTTTGGATTACCATAAACCGCCCGCTTTTTCCTGTCAATAACCTGTTCATATGTGGTTGTATGACGATAATATAATATTTTGCCGTCTTTCGTTTTACGAGGGACATATGCGTGATAATATGAAACTCCGTTTTTTACTTCGATTTTAAACGGAAGCGGGGCTTCAAGACCTTTATTAATAATACCATTTGGGCGACCACGTTTTTTACGCTCGGGTGTGTTATGCTCGGGGGCGGTGCCGTTGGTGGTGCTGTCGGGTTTGTTGTCGTCAGTCATATTATATTATATTATATATATTTCTATATAAATTAATTATTTAAATCAATATTCATAATTATCATTTAAAATAATTGTTAAAGGTATGTATATCAATTAATTATTTATTTTTTAATAAAGTATATTCAGATAGATATAAAAAAAAGATGGTTGATGGTGCGACTGATGGGACGGGGCGGGACGGGCCCCCTGTATATATATATTGGGGACGATAAAAAACTTAACAAAAAATTAAACAAAGATGATACGGAAGGCGGGTGTAGAGTTTTCTTTCGTGAGATGAAGGCTTCCCCGTTGTATGCCGTAAAGGTAGCGACCCCCGACTTATTGGATTTCATAAAGGAAAATCCACACACGATGGAAAGTTTAGGAACCGCTTTATTTTTGAAACCATATGCCGACATTGACAAGACATACGACACGGAGGAAGACAGAGCCTTAAACGAAGTCTCCGATTATCTAAGAGCCCGCGAGGCCTTTGTTGAGTTATTCGGCGAGGATATGATAGCCCGCAGTGGGTGCGGGTATTCAAACAAAAAAGAGAAATATGTCAATTCGTTTCATTTCGTGGGGAATAGTGGCGAACTTTACGGCGATGCGACGGAAATTAAACAAGTCATTAAAGACGAACTGCCCGACTATAAAGAGTTAGGCTATGATTTAGCCGTTTATCATAAAAGCGGAACTCCAAGCGGAATGAGAGCCCCTTATGCAGTTAAAAAAGGAGATAATAGGCCGTTGGAATTCGTGGAAGTTATTGAGGGCGACCGCCTTATAACAAAGGACTTAAGCGAGGTTTCAAATGATTTTTATGAACAACTATTAATCACCACGGCCGAGCACGACATAGACCGCACCAACAAACGGCCCGCGGAAGTAAAAAACTTAGAGATTAATATTAATAAGTTATTCGGAGCGATACCCGTATTAGAGCACGAGGCGAACCAACACACGATTAAGAACATAAGCGAAACGGAAACAGAAGAAGGGCTAATGAAAACATATAAATTAAAAAGACTAATGCCGACCTTGTGTCATTTCTGCGACCGAATACACGAAGCAGACAACACACTTTTTATATTACAATTTCTAAACGGGGCCAAAGTTGCGGGATGTTGGAAGCAGAAAGGGGAAGCCGAACTTAAAGGCGAGAGCCCCCTTTATATCACTTTAACGGCGGGAACTAATACAACATACGCGGAGAAAATCAAATATACATAAAAATGGCCAATGAGAACCGCCAAGCAATCCAACAACGAGAGAAACAGGAACTCATAGAAAAACTTAACACTATTGGGGCGGACATAATACACACTAAAGAAGCCTTTTGTAGCGACATTAAAGAATTTATGGAAGAGCAATACAAGCCGACCCCGACATATGATATTATAGCCATTAAAAGCGGATTAGGCACAGGCAAGACGACAGCGAACTCTAAGGCGATTACTGACCTTATTTTAAATTGTAAGGAGATTACAACACTAATACGCGGGGCTAAATTAACACAGGCGACTATTAAAAAATATGCGGGTCAAATTGTGGAGAAATTAAAAAATAACCACTTAGCCCGCGAAATATTAGAAAAACATAAAGAGGACTACGCGACCGCGATATTAGAACTAGCAATGAAAACCCCCTTTAAATCAATCATAAGCAGTTATCGGCGGACACTTGCGAGCGACTATAAAAACAAATACCCCTTAAATGCGGATTACAGAGACGAGCCGAAGGGGAAAATTAAAAAGAATAATCAAACCATTCAGGCCGATAGTTTCCACAGAATACCGATAAGCGAAGAGCCGATAAATAAATTAGTCATTGACGAGGCCGACCAATTCATAAAACACTTAACGAGCGACACTTTCAAGAAGTCCCGAAACAATAAGAATAATTGGGAGATGATTAAATATGTAATAGGCACGGCCGACCAAATAATATTAATGTCAGGCACACTAAAGGCCGACGATATAGAATTCTTTCAAAACATAAGGCGTAAAATCTTCCGCGGAACACAGACTTTATTTATTAACAATGAGCCCCCGAGCAAGACAAAACGACACATTCACATTAAGGAGGGCAATATCGGCGAGGCTCATATTATTAAACTACGAGCGGAAGGCAAAAAAATACTAGTCCCCGCGAATATCGGAAAAAGACGGCTTAGAACATTAGCGGAAATGTTAAAGAAGAATAAAAATAGAGTGCTATTAATAACGGGCGAGACCAACAAAACGGAGGAAGTCCGAGAAGCAATGGCTAACGAATACAAGAAATGGGCAGAATATGATATAGTCATTTATAGTCCAGCAATTACGGGGGGCTTAGATTATTCACATAAAGGGATTTTTAATAATATTGTGGCAGTGGCTTGTAATAAAACTAATATGAGCGGGGATTTCTTCCAGATGTTGGGAAGAATACGGCACCCGATAGAAAACGACATATACTTATTTATAAAAATTACAACATAGCGGCCATAGAGAGCGAAACTCAGTATTTAAGGCAACTGAGGGCGAGCCTTAACATATTACATAAGCGGGAAGAAATAGCTCCCTTGACAGATTGGACTTATAACCGATATGGGGCCGTGGATGTAGTGGCAAACGATTATATAAAACTATTAGCAAAAAACAAAGTAGAACAGAACAAAGACGCCCGCCAATGGATACAGAATTTAATAAAGTATTTCATAATAGCCGACTATGAAATAAGCGACCTTGACACACCAGACGCGAGCGAGCCGACAAACAAAGAGGCAAAAATAACAGAAGCAATAATTAAAAAGAACGATGCGACCGCGGTATTTAATGCGCGAACTATTACGGACGAAGAATACGAAAATTTAAAGAAAGAAACTGAGAAGGAATGGACACCCGCCGAGGAGTTGGAGTTTAAAAAAGCAAAAATAAAAAAGGAAATGTTGAAAGCAGACAACACCGACGAACCGAAAAACAATTTATTCTATAAGATATTTGACGACGACAGATTAAGGCAGTATATATGGAATTATAGACCATATAATAAGGATGTAGAAGACCAATTAAGCGAAGGATTAAAAGCAGTTGAACGACAAGACAAAAAGCGAAACGAGAAGAACGGAACAAAAGAGGACAGAGACGGAAACAAAATTCAATGCGGGATTTCCGAATATTCATTTAATACAATAAACACCGAAAGGAAATTTAGCAAACAGAAAAACCTTATACAGGTCATACGCGGTTTAGGATTTAAAAACATATGGGATTTTAAGACACAAATAAGCACAGAGGAATTAAGAGAAACTATCAAAAAGCAGGAATGGCTAGCAAAAGAAGAAGAATTAGTTTTATACACGACTGACACGAAGAAACAAAAAAAATTATAAACCATATGAGCGACCCTTCAAGCAAGACATTTTTAAGAGAAACATTATATTTTATCAATACCGCGATGCGAGCAGAGTGGGGGGTTTCACTGACTGCGACTAATAACCATAGGACACATTATGAATTAAGACCGAATAAAACATTAGATGTGATGTTTAAGAAAGAAGAAGAATTAAGGAAAATTAACGGATGGCCTTATTTAGGCGAATAAGTGGTTATGGGTTATATGGGCTATCTTTTTATGGGCTATTCTTTTTTTATGATACTATTTTTCAATGTGGGGCTATCTTTTTATGGGCTATCTTTTTATGGGCTATCTTTTTATGGGCTATCTTTTTTTTAGTGTGGAAAATGAACGAATTAAGGGTTAAATATGCTTAGTATTTATTTAGGGGTATGTAGTCTATTTGTCTATAAAGAATAGGAAAAGATGCCCCTTTGTAATATAAGAAGGGAAAGGGGGGAATAGTGATTAGTGTGAATAAGGGGCTATCTTTTTATGGGCTATCTTTTTTTAATGGGGCTATCTTTTTTTTTAATGTGATAAAATGTTATCCTTTTATGTGGAGCAATCAAAATCTAAAAATTCTTCTTACTATTAATTTTATTCAAGATTTTAAGGGGCCATCTTTTTTTAGTGTGGAAAATGAACGAATTAAGGGTTAAATATGCTTGTTATTCATTTGGGGCTATGTAGTCTTTTTTCCTATAAAGAGTAGGAAAAGATAGCCCTTTGTAATACAAGAAGGAAAAAGGGGGGAAAGGGCTTAGTGCGAATAAGGGGAAATAGAAAGGGGGACGGGGGAAAAGGGCTTAGTGTAAATAAGGGGGAACAACGGGGGCTAGAATATTTAACCCCCCGCCTTCCACTGATAACCAATAATAGCCTCGTTTAACTTTCTGCTTAACTTTCTGCTTAACTTCCTTCATTGAATAAAAATATAACCATTTTTGTTTTTTCTCTCTCTTGCTTGAAAAAAATATTAAACAATAGAATAAAATATAATAATATAGAATGACAACACGAAAGCCAAAAACCCCCGTTGATTACAATAAAGGGAAACTTTATACAATCCGATCGCCTTACACAAATAAGGTTTATATTGGAGCAACTACACAACAACTGAGCAAACGATTATCTGAACATAAACGAAAATACAAACACTGGACAAATGGAAAATGCTATTATATTTCTTCTTTTGAAATCTTACGAGCGGAAGATGCTTAAATTGAACTTTTGAAAGAGTGTCCGTGTGATAATAAAGAACAATTAGCACGATTAGAAGGAGAAGCAATCCGCGATACTGCCAATTGTTGTAATAAGATAATAGCGGGTAGAACAACAAAAGAATATTACGAAGCAAACAAAGAAGCAATCCAGCAACAAAGAAAGCAACATTATGAAGATAATAAAGAAGCAATACTACAACAACAAAAGCAATACCGCGAAGCCAACAAAGACGAAATAAAAGAATATTATGAAGACAATAAAGAAAAATTACAGCAACAACACAAGCAATATTGTGAAAACAATAAAGAAGCAATACAACAGCAACGAAAGCAATATTATGAAAATAATAAAGAAGCAATACAGCAACGAAAAAAGCAAAATTATGAAAACAATAAAGAAGCAATACAACAGCAACGAAAGCAATATTATGAAAATAATAAAGAAGCAATACGACAACGACAGCGAAAATTAAGACAACAAAAAAAAAACAACAAATCACAACGAAATCACGCCACAGCCTTCATAACCCACACACCGCTTTTTTTTTCGTGGGCCCAGCAACTATTTTTTTTCGTTAGTCCAGACCGATACGCCAATTAAGAGCCGAAACCCGCGCAACCAATTTTTGTCAAAGGTGATCAATTTTGTCCTTTTGTCCCCAGCAAAAAGTAGACCAGATGAGCAAAACCCGAAGCCTTGTTCCGCGATGTGCCCCAGAGACAGACGAAGAAGTCCAGCGACGAATTAAGCGACGGAAGAAATTAAGCAATAACGAGGACAAAATACGGGCTTCACTAGTCAATTTTCCTTCGTAGTTCCTCTAGTTCGGTTGTTATTCCTTCTTCCATCATCTCAGGGGGGTCCGCAACATTTACACATGAATAAGAAAAACTCGTAAGCATATTGCCGTGCCCCAAGACATTGGAAACCCAAGTATTAAAATTTGTTGTTTTCGGGTTAGCAAAATTCGTATATGACAAACTCGCATATAATCTTCTTTACATACTGCTTCTCTGTGTGTAATCTGCCAGCCACGGGAAAACTTTATTATTCGTTTGTTTAGTTCATTGTTTTCTGTTTGTCTAATTGTCCCTCTTTATTGATAATAACTGCTTTCTTTTTCTTGAAGTGATTTCTTATTGAATTTACTTGTTCAATAACAAAAGAAGGAGTAAATAAAACAACGGGTCTCTCAGTCCAGTTCTTTTTTTGTCACTCTCTCTTTTTTTGCTAAGTTATCAACCCTTAGCCAACTCGGTTTATCAGGTATTAATTCATAAGTGTTTTTGTCAAATATCTCAACAGGTCGTGCCCCTATTGCTAACATTAAAGCCAACAACTTTAAATAAGGGTCATTACTTAAAATCATTTCATTTATTTTTGCCATGTACTACCTTCGACACATCACTTTAGCCTGCATGGGAACGTGGTGGTTTCGACCGGGAGTTTGCATTTTCGAATCGGGGTTGTCTGACCATGAGAAGGAAGACCTCCGACTTGCGATTGATACAGAGACCCGTATACATGGAGTCCGCCCCGACCGTCCACGCACTTACGCTATTGAAAAGAAAGTTCTCGGACGCTCTGTTTCCAATAGGAAGGTGAAGCAAGCATTGCGTGAGAAAGGAGTGTTTGGGAGCAAGGTAGCAAAGCGCATTCCGCCATCCAAAGCAGCCACCATGTCTGAGGAAGCTATGCGTAAATATTTCATGGAATTCAACTGCACTCTGTATGGTCTTGGAGCTGATCTGTGTCGCTTTATTGCTGGTGCTTCACCTTGGAAACGAAACCAATTTCCATTTATTGTTGTTAATCCGTCAGTGCTTGATCAACTACCTGTCTATGACGGTATTATCGAATTTGACGAGACATCTGGGAAGGGAGGTTCGCCTCGTCGTAAAGTGGTGGAAGCATCAGCTGGCACCAAAGTTTGGGTCGAGGAAGTGATGGTCAGCGATGGACACGTTTCCATGGTAATTACAAAATAAGCATACACAAAAACTCATATGGAGCGACCCTGTGGGGCAGTTGGCACTGCGCTGGCGCGAGCTGCGCTAACGCCTTCGGCGGCGCGCCAGCGCAGTGCCAACTACCCCGAGGGATATTTATTTATGCATATATGTCGATACTAATAATAATATATTTATATGTATATATTTTTTTTAAGGGTTCGTACATAAGTATGATGTTGCATTATTCCTGGTGTAGATTACAATCAATTTGAACGACTTACGCAAGCGCCACGAAACTCGATTGCTGCCTCCTGTTTTCGTTACAGAACATGTCACTATTTCTGCTGCGACTGTCGCTGAAGCACCGGAGGGATCGGTGTTCTTGCACACTGACCAGTACTGGGTCTATAAAGCAGAACATTATGCCAGACATAGTTAGAGCTATACTGCGTATGTTGCCAGCTGGAAAATTCTTATGGAAACTAGATTTTCCTACTGTAAACCAGTCGTTCGAAGCAATTAAGCTTATTGCGGCTGCTGGACATGATGCGTTGCCGTTCCATGCTGATACCACTCACTGGGCAGCATCATGTGACCATGCAAAATGTCATGGTAAAATTAAACGTGTTTTTCACGAATCACTTCTCGCCGAGCAAGAGCATACCGGACAGCCTGTGCTACCGGACAAGAAGATTATCCTTCTATCTCGTGCTTGGCCCGCGATATCTACATGGGACATATGTCAAGCGACGTGGGGCTGCGGCAATCCGACTTTCGGCTACACGAGTCTGAGAGAAGTACTGTGTCAGCAGGAGGAAGTTATTCGCAAAAATGCTATCATCTCCGAGCAATTCAAACAGGATCTTCGTCGTCGCGTTGAGGAGCGGGCAGCAAAGGCGGGCCGAGATATTTCTCCGCTACTGGTCGCGTTTGACGACATAGCCGCCGAAGCAGACCGAAGGGAGGCTGACGAACGGCAAGCCAAACGACAGCGTTGAGAGGAGTCGAAACAATCGCGCATCCGTGTGGGAGGAGGAGCGATAACTCGCGCAGATGTGCTTGAGAAGTGGCAGTTGGTAAAATCATTTGCACGCTCATATCTGAACTTGAAGACATGGTTTTTTTTTATATGTATGCAGGTCGAAACTGTGAAGCAGAGCGCTGCTACTACTGCTTCGCTAGTCAAAAAAGTTCGTGATAATGCGAAAAAAGCTAAAAAAAAACAGCGAGAAGAAAAGAAGCTAGCGCGAGCGGCAGGTATTGCTTAGGTTTTAGCGCTGCTACTACGTCTATCTAACTCGGGAGCCGTCCTGAATTAACCAATGACCTACGCGTTGAACTTATCGCATACCACCCCTACCGCTGGATCAAACATATACGTAGAGCAACTGCTTACCAAGCAATTCGAATATGGCAACAAACACAAAGTATCGAAAATCACCGTACGAAACTCTATGCCTGCAACGTACTCTCCCACCACTTAAGGGAAAGACATCCTCTCATCCTATCCAGCAAAACCTATACTATGGAGGTGAATGATAGAATGTGCATCAACAGAAGGTCTCTCCGAACCCTACAGGAACGCGTCCTGCGAATTTTTCTCTCCGATAGGAGCACTCGGAACACCCTTATTTCCCTATGCAAAGTCAGCTACCAAAGACCGGCTTCCATCGCGTCGAGACTTATAAATTCCCCACGACATCTTGCTAAGTTCAAACTTCAGCCACACACCATGAAGAAACCCGCCTGCACCTGTCGAGCTTGGAACAAAAGTATCTTGTTGTCACATGCCTCTTTCCGGCTAGCGTCGCTGAAAGGAGCCTTAGAACGTGTCGGCCAACTTAGTGCGGCTGCTATACCACAATGTCCAGTCCTTACTTGGGAGCGTATACAAAAAGAGGTTATCCAAGCGCCCTCCTTCCTATCTGTAAAAATAGATCGTACTGAACTACTACACTCCTACCGCACCGACCATACGTATTTTTATCCCCCCTTGGGGTTTTTAGTGGATTCGCCGGTTTAAAAATAAATACATATACAATTAAATTCTTCAGATCGCCCTGATTCAGAATCTGCAATCCATTTCAAAGTATTTTTAACACTTTTGACAAACGAAGCACTTGAAGTCACGGTTGTAAAAAAGTCACCATTTTTGTGGAAAAAATTTCGGAAACTTTGTCAAAAAGACAGGTCGGGCCGTAATTTTTTTTGCTGATTCAATGGTGTGAAAAAATGATTTGCAACCACGATTATGATTAAAGAATCTGTTTTCGCTTCTTATTTTCTTAGCTTTTGAACTATCGAGCGTTATACAATGTATCTCGATAAATAATTTGATCGAATTTTGAGAAAATTTCAACATCTCCGAGACACACAGAGTCGGCCGGAAAACAGTCCCTTACGGGCAGCTGAACAAGCAAATAAAATTTATTTCTAAAACAATGGACAGTCCTACCGTGGCAGCTCCTAAATAGGTCGGGGGAGTCCTAAAACACTATACCTTCAAATCCACGTAGTTTTTGTTGAAAAATCACACGAACTCCAAAAGAAAAATGGTCAAAACTTTTTGACATTCCGACATCTTGGACTTGCATGCCTCCAGGAATGAAGCAGGCACATCCCTATTTCAATATTTTTGCACTATCGTAAGTATATATCAGTGAGACATAATTACACTAAAAAAAATGTAAGAGCAAGGTCCAGGAAAAAATGTACAGGCATGTGTAGGTCAGATAGGTCAAGTTGTGAAAGCCCACTTTTTGGTTTGTAGCTTCTAGGTAAAATAAACAAAAATCCTTTGGTGCAGCTTTACTTTATGATAATAAAAGTTGATTCCAATACTTAAAAGTCTTAAAACGGATGAATACTAAGATGTATATGTTCCCAAAACCAAAAAATGCTGGTTTTGTGATTTTGAGTTTTTGTATTCCACAGACATTTACAAATTACTTACTTTATGATAATAAAAGTTGATTCCAATACTTAAAAGTCTCAAAACGGATGAATACTAAGATGTATATGTTCCCAAAACCAGAAAATGCTGGTTTTGTGATTTTGAGTTTTTGTATTCCACAGACATTTACAAATTACATAAAGTCGGAGAAATTCGTTTAATGATAATACAAAATGATTCACCTATTCACCTGTGCAAGAAATAATACTCAAGCTACGAAATATGAGATTTTCATGTTTCGGTGACAAGGAAAAAATAAGTGGGCTTCTTTCTCCTAGCTGGTTTGTAGCCTACAAATAAAAGTATCAAGAAATATTTTGTACAAGTGAAGAAAACACTCAAGGTTGCTGTGTATATATTTAGATAGCTATGATATGCTTTGTGCTAAGAGATATCTGATGCACTCAGGGAACCCTCCCCTCTGAGCTTTTTCCTAGGTTGGCCGGGCCAGGACAAAAAACCGCGAGAATCGGGGAATTTCTTTGCATTTTTTCCAGTCAAGATGGTGTTCAAAAAGTTGGGAAACAAGCTTTCGTTTGTTAAGGGATCTTGACATACAACAGTAAGGTTTTCAAAGATAGCTTCCTGCCGACATATAAAATAAACTCATAACTAGGAAATATAGTTAAAACCACATTGAACAACTTTTTTTAAGTCGAAGTTGTTCGAGTCACAGGGGGAAAAACTCAGGAAAAACTCCTCCTAAACTACTGCATCTTTTTTCAAACCGACTTCAAATTCTGAAAGCTCATACTCGATATTAGTCCCGACAAAATTTTGGCGAATTATAGACAACTTTTGCCCATCAACCTTTGTTTAATGAAAAAACAAAATTTTGAATTTGAATTTTAAATTTTTTCGATTTTTGAAAGCAGTGGGAACTGAATCGCATCTTGATCTTTCTAACAAAAAAACAGATCAAAAAAATGTTAAAAAATCATTACGCCTATTTTGCCTCCGTTTTGGACCCCACTAAAACGACCTAAAAAACATATGTTTGAACAACACAACCTCCGACGCTTTGGATCCCTCCGGACCCGAAAGGCGGCAATCCACTCAACAACTCTCTTACCGAAAAACAAAGACCCTGTTAACAAAACCAGACTGATCTGCAACCAGGCCCGATCCCCATGGCGCTCAATCTTGCGAAGAGTTGGAAAAATCCTAAGGTTTCTTACCATCGAACTCTCTCATCGTGTACGTACCTTCAACTTAAACAGGCTGGATGAAATCCGATCTCACCTTAATCGCGCGACGAACCTTCTCTAACGCTAACGTCACAGGAACCTCCAAACCCACTGTTAAAGCCTTCCAATTTGATGTCAAGCAAATGTTTACCTGGCTGGCCCAGTCCAGCACGATGCAATCTCTACGCTTTGCCCTTGCCCATATCACCTTCCAACCACCAAGGACTAGAAACTGGAGGCCGATCGTATACATCTCCAAAACCCGCAAACACACTGGAAAATACGACGTTGGATGGAACCGCAGCTATGCCCCGCAAGACTATATTGCCTTCACTTTTGATGACATAATCAATATCGTGTCACTTGACTTTGCCCACTCTCATTTCACCCTTGGGGATGCTGTCTTTGTCCAAAAGGATGGATGCCCAATTGGTGGATACCTATCTTCCCCCCTAGCGCAAATGAAGTGCATGTGTGATGAAGTCGTCCTAATTCGTACGCTGATGAAGCCATCATTTACTAAACACATATATGGCATACGCCAAATCGATGACCTCCTGCTACTTATACTTGCGAACTGGAGTACGAACTCGAAGTAAAAGAAGCCCAAAAAATATTGCAAGCAATACGTAACTCTGGCACAACTATTGAATCGCCATCGCAACCCCATGCCTACACAGGCGGCCTTGAACTGGAAGAAGATGTACTGGAGCCAAAGGACGCTACTTGCGTAGTGGATTTTGCGGGAACATCCAAACAGCTACACCAAGACCCAGCCCTGGGCTTCAACATCAGACCCCTCTTCAAAAACTGGAAGGACATGATGAGGCAACCAATGCCGCGCCTCCCACCATACTCCCCTCAGCTCACCAGTGGCACCTGCTCCTCTTCTACGCGTGCCTCGAAACCCTGATCGGCCCCCCGCCCTGGGAAAGCCCCCGCGAGCCACGGTCCTGCAGCTGGTCGCAGGTGTTGCTGGACAAACTGCACTGCCGGCGCACCGAAGGCGCCCCGGCCACGGAGGACGGGGCGGCGCGCGAGGAGCTCCTGCCGGCCCAGGTGGCCCAGAACCTGGCCCAGCTGCTCAGGCTGGTGCTGGCGGTGCAGGTCGCCGAGGACGACGTGCAGCAGCTCTGTGCCTACGCCCGCCGCAACGCCTTCCTGGTCCGGAGTTACCTGTCGGGCGCCGTGGTGGGAGCGGTCCTGAACCCCTTCTTGGCCCAGCTGCCGGCGGCGGAGGACCACAACGTGAGCCTCATGTTCGACAGCGATGCGGTAGGGCTGCTGTGCGCGGCCCGGCACATCCGGCCCGGGGAGGCGCTGTCCCTGCCGCTGGAGCCGGAGGCCCGCTTCGCCGCCGACGGCCGGCCGGCCCCCGAGGACCCCGACCCCGCCCTCGAGAGCCACTACGGACGGCCCATGGCGGCCTCGCTGCTGCAGCTGGAGGCCCGCACCCGGGAGCAGGTGCTGTCTTTGTCGGCCGCTATCGCCCCGCGGGCGCTGCCGGCCGCCGCCGAGCGAGACCTCATCGTGCAGCTCAGCCTGTACGTGGCGAGCGACCTGGCCACCGCGTGGGGCTGGCAGACGCACACCCAGTCGGCCATCCTGCGGGCCGAGCAGCACGGCCAGCCCCCGGAGCACGGGAGCCGCGTGGCCTGGTGGCAGGACCTGACGGCGCTGGAGGACGCCCCCGCGGGCCTGGCCTTACACCTGGCCCTGCTGAACGGCTTCATGCTGCTGCTACACCGGCGCGGCCAAGTCCTTTGTCGAGGCCCTGGCCGGCGTCCCGGAGGCCGTCGACGGGCGCCAGGCGGGCGCGGCCGATTTTCGCTACGCGCAGCAGATCTTCTGGCTGCGGACGCTGACCGCCCAGCTCGCCAACACCGCGCGCCTGTTCTTCGAGGCAGCCCCGCACGCGCTGTACACGGACGCCAAGGCCCCGGCCTCCGGCCCGACGCACGACCTGCGCCTGTGCGTGCGCCTGTTGCTGTCGGTGCTCGTGCTCTACCGCCACCTAGAGCACGTCAAGGTCACCCTGCTGCAGGAGGCCAGGCGGGGGGCCGACGCCCGGGAGGGCGTGCTGGCGGAGCACTTGTCGGCCGCGGTGTGGTCGTTGCCCGGCGCGCACACGCACGCGTCCGAGCAACTGCGCGAACGACTGGAGTGCAGCCTGGACCTGTTCCCCGTCTCGCACCTCAAGCCGGACCAGCGAGAGCGCTGCATCAACGACATGGAAGCGGCCTACGCCCTGAGCCTCAAGCGGCCCCGGAAATAGCCAGACTAGCGTGTTCGACCCCGCCGCGTGCGGGGAGGGGGAACCACGGGGGTTGCGAGCAACTGGCGAGTAGCTTTCATTAAAAAGAGAAACCAGACCGCTGGGCGCGAGGCTAGGCTAGCGATGCTGGAGCAGGGGGCACGCGTCTGTCGAAAGAGGGAAGGTAGAAGGCGCAGCCCCTTCTCTCCACCCGTTTCCAGCGGGGTGCCCGGCAGGTTGCAGTATTCCCCCCTCTCCCCCCAAAGTACAGCACACGTGCCGCACTTCCCCAAGTCCATCCTCCTCCCGACACCGGGCGCCCCCGGCTTTGCGCGCGCCTCCTTCCTCTCTCTCTGCGCATTCTTCCCTTTTTTTTCCTTCCCCTGGGGGGAAGGCGTCGGCCCCTACCGCAGGCAGAGAAAGCCAAAGGCCTCGGTCCTAGGTACCCAAAGTGGCCAACAACACAGTAGCTACCCCTCACGCCCTCCCTCACGTGCCCCGGATGGTCGACTCTGCCCGCGGGCTAAGCGCCAACTCGCGGCTCCTGCGCTGGCTGGGCTGGACCGACTTGTCTGCGCTGGCCTGTGCTGCACCGGAGTACGACCGACAGCTGCGGACACCCGCGACCTGACGGGCGGCCGGCGCCGGCGACCTAGCGCTGGACCTGGTAGCCCGGCCGCAGCTCCGGCCCCTGGTGCGGGTCTGGGAACAGGCCTGGGGTGCCGGGGCCCGGCCTCGGGCGAGGCTCGAGGTGTGGGGACGGGCTGCTGACCCCTTGGCCGAGGTTCGCGCGCTCCAGGCTCAGGTCCGCGTCGAGGGGCTCGTGGTGCAAGGCTCGCTCCCCCCGTCCTCGTCCAGACTGGCCGAGGCCTCCACGTCGTTGCGCGGCGTGGTCGACGCGCTCCCAGACCTGTGCTACCTAGATCTGCAAGATTGTGACAGCGCGACGGACGAAGGGTTCTTGCCCTTGGGCCAGCTGACCCAGCTGCAGCACTTGGAATTGGGACTATGCCACGGAATGACGGTGGCGGGGCTTGCTCCCTTGGCCAGGCTGACACGGCTGCAACGCCTGGGCATGCGTCGATGCCGGCTGGCAACGACCGGGGGACTACAACACGTAGCGAAGCTGCACCAGCTGCGACATCTGGACCTGAGCGACTGTCAGGGGCTGACGGACCCCGAGCTCGAGCCCCTGGCGGAACTGCACCAGCTTCAACACCTAGACCTGCGCCATTGCAGCCAGCTGACGGGACAAGGGCTGGGGTACTTAGCCAATTTGCCCGGGCTGCAACACGTAGACCTGGGGTACTGCGTACAACTGAAGGATGCGGGACTGGGGCATTTGACGGGGCTGCAGCAGCTGCAATACCTAGATCTGCAGGCCTGCTGGGGGACCTCCAAGATGCCATCAAGCTGTGCAACCTGCTGAGCTTCGTGGCTAACGGCCGCTGCACAAGCCCCGGAAAACACAGTCTGCGCCAGGAACTAAAGGCTGTTGCCTGGAAGCTTATACTACCCCTTATCAGGGTACCCAACCCCAGAGAACGTCTTCTACAATGCGCCGTCTGGTGGCAGCAGGGCTGGAACAAGACAGAAAGCCAGCTGTCCCGGGCGAGGCACTACCTCGGGGATTGTAAACCGGCTGCTGTGCTCCGGGGGTTGACGAAAGAAGTCTGGTGGGATGCAGCGACCGGACAACGGGGGTATTTACTCTGCGAGGACGAGACATTCACCGAGGAGGACTTCACGGTTGGACGCGTCGAGACCTTACTACGTGTACTGATTCGGCTAGCCAATCCTCAAGGCCCCGCGCAGACATGACTGCCTGGGCCGGCTACCGAGGCCTGGCCTTTGCTTGTTCGGTAGCAGTCCGTTGAACCAGTACGGGGCGAGTAAAGGAGTCCCGTGAGCGTACCAAGCTTGTGCGGCGGATAGAGAAGAAGGAAGGGCCGGGCTCGGAGGTCTGCCGGGACGGAAGGAAAGAGGAAAGGGTGGGGGGCCCGCGGAGGCGAGTGTACGGTGGAGAGTGTACGGTGGGAGGGAGGGCAGGGAAAGGGGGCCCAGCCGCGCGGGGAAGAGGACAGGAAAGGGGGGACGGCCCCCGGGGGATGTAAACGCCAGGGCCAGGGTCCGAGGAGGCGATAAAGCTCCGGTGCCCCACCTCTCTCTCTCCCAAACTTACAGGGAGATGTCCGTCCCTTCCCTCGGCACGAGTGTCAACGCGGGCCAGAAGCGCCCTCTCCTAGCGGGCCTTCAACAGCCCCGGGGCCCCCGCGCTCGATTGTTGCTGACGGGGCCCCGGCTGGCTCGCTTGGCCCAGTACCACCGCGTCTGGCACCGGCCGGACCACACAACACCATGCCGCCTACACACCCCCTGGCCCCTAGGTTTGTGTGTGAGTCGCGCCGGCGCTGCCACGAGTGTGCGCAGCCAGGGTCGTGCGACCCCTGTCGGTCGTGCCAGCTATCGGCGCTGTTCCTCCAAGTAGAACCCTGTTCTGTCAACCTAACAGACCGGGTTACCCGCTGGCAACCCGGCGAGCAGCAACTGGAGCCAAAAGAGCTACCACTCACTTCGAGCCCAGGGCTCCCCACTTGGCAAAAAGCCATCTCTCTCTTCGTAGCGACCGACAAAGACTGGACGAGTTGCGAGCTAGGCGGAGCCCGCCACTCCCAGGACGAGCAGTCCTTGGCCAAGGACTCCGTCCTGCTTCTGCATCGCCGCAAGCTAGTGCTCAAGCGCATCGGGCAGCCACAGCTGGAGAACCAGCTGCGACCTTCGGCCGCCCAATTAGAGTATCTGGGGCTGCAACACGTGCTGGCACAAAGGGGGTTAGCGCCCAAGGTGTACGGCTACCTCCGCGTGGACAGAGACGAGGGTGACAATACGTTCAGTACGTTCTGGCTCGTTATGGACCTCGTCCGCGCGGGTGCCGCCCTCAGCCTGGACCTAAAACAAGCCCAAAAGTTGCGTGTCCGGCCCCCCATCAAGGCCTTCAAGAGCTTCCTGCAGGAGGTGCTAAGTTTCTCGGTCAACGTTGTCCCGCTGTTGATGGCCGATCTGAAGCCTGCTAACATCACGACCACGGCCGAACCACGGGGTTTTCTTGTGCTGGATGTAGACCCTCATTACCACCTGTGGCTCACAGAGTCCGCCCAGTACAAAACTACCATCTTGCTCTCGAACCTGCTAAGCTTCGTAGCCAACAGCTATAACCGTACGAACAGAGCCTTGCTAAGTACACTTTGGCCATGTATGCAGCCCCTACTGGTACACCTAGCGGGCCAGGCAACCTTTAAACGATGTGTTGAGTGGTTGAGCCAGAGCCTGTCCCCGGAAATGTCCGACAGGCGGACCCAGTTCTGCCAGGCCAGGCACTACTTGAGGAAATTCCGCATGCGCCGGAGTGCCCTGTTGCAAATGCCTGAAGGTGCTGGCTATCGCTTTGGCTGGCTGCCCGACGAGGCCGAGCCCAAGTATGAGGAGCATTGGTGGAACAAGGCGGGGCAGAAAGTTCACAACTGGGACGCCAAGCTAGTCCCGCCTGGCACTAGGCAGCCTCAGGTAAGACAATTTCTAACGGTGCTGGTCCGGATAGCCGCGTGGTGGCACCACGAGAACACTTAAGAAGCTGCCTATTTTAGCCTGGCCCGGTAGTAGCCGGTGGCAAACGCGGTGGTGGCCAGAATAAAAGCAGGGTTTTTTATTACAAACCAGGGCCTCGGCCCGCCCACCGGCGAAACTCCGGGGGGGGGGGGGGGGACGGCGGAGGATTTGACCGCCACGCTGTCCGCACCCCGCCAGCACGTGGGGGCGGGCTAGTCCTAGACAGCTCGCCCGCGGCGGCCGCGGCCTTGATGCAGACCAGGCAGTGGGGCTGTGGTTCCACCGTTCTCGCACTGATCCTAAGAGAAGCGGCTAGGAGCGTGTAGAGCGCTGGCTTTTATTAGATACCCCCCCCCCCCTCTACCTTTGTCCGACCGCCGGCGGGGCCCGGCCGGTGTGCCCGGCCCACACCGTCCGGCAAAACTCGCGCGCGGCCCCGAGCATGGCCTCCGGCACGCACGCTACCCGCACCCCGTAGGTGCCCACGCACACCACGGCGGAGCGCGGCGGCTGCGGCTCGGCCGCCAGGTCGTACGTGAGTTCGAAGAGGGCGTGACCGAGCGCGGCCTGCACGAGGAAGCGGTTTTCCTCCGTGTCCGCCCACGTGCGCCAGAGCGCGTGCGCCAGGGGCGGCGCCCGCGCCTGCTCCCCGTGCGCCCGCCCGGCGGACTGGGCCTTCTTGAGCTCCAGCAGCCACAGGCGGCCCGCCGAACAGCGCCAGACCTGGTCTATGCTGCTGGCCACCGCCAGCGACGGGCTGTGCACCACGACCTGCGCGGCCACGGGCAGGCCGAAGCGAGCGAACAGGAAGGAGATGGCGGTGGCCGTCAGCGGGTGCACGCGCCGCAGCTCGCGCCCGGCCAGGAGGGGCAACCCCGTTCTGGCCCGCAGCTGCCGCGAGAACCGGGCCCGCTCGGCCGGCGGCGCGCCGTCCCACAGGCGGTAGTCCCGGGACCAGAGCGCGCCCGCCAGGGCTGGCTCGCGCGCGCCCGTCGCTATGCGCACGAGGGCGTTGAGTTGCTGATCGACCACGATGGCCTGGCCCCGCCTGTACAGGCACGACTGGGCGCGGGGGTGGCCGGCCGCCGCCGCGCGGGCCGCCCATTCGCCGAAGACGGAGGGCTCGGCCGCGCCCCGCGGTGCACGGGACCCCCCCATGCCCCAGACGGTGTCCTGCAGCCAGGCATGCAGGCCGCGCAGCGGCCTAGCGCGGTAGTACAGCACGAAACCGGGCGGGCGTGCGCGGATGGCGTTCGACACCTGCGGCCGCCGGGGCGGGGGCAGCGACCGGCGCCCACCCTGCTCGCGGCGGGCCTCGGGCGGCATTTTGGGGGCAGGGAGAGGAGCTCCCCCCTCTTCACACATCCCCCCAGCCCTCCCCCGCCGCACCGCCCGGGGGCTAGGCAGGAAGGGGGCCGTAGCGGAAAGAGAGGAGGCGCCCCCCCCCCCCTCTGCCATTTCCTCCGGGGGCGGGGGAAAGGCTGGGGGGGCCGGCGCGGACAGGTCGGTTCGCCCCCGGAGCTCCCGGCCGAAGGGGCACGGCACGAGTACCGAGAGGGGTGACTAAAAACTACGGCGTGTGCTCGCTCAGTTTTTAATGTGGCCCACACGCTACCGACGGCGGCGACGGCGCGCTGGCCCCCGCCTACGACACCACTAGGCGGCACACGGGGCACGAGTCCTTAGTGCGTAGCCAGGGGTCGACGCACGCCTGGTGCAGGTAATGAGCACACGGCAGCCCCCGCAGCCAGTCCCCTACGACCAAGTCTTGCAGGCAGATGGAACACTCCTTGGGCGAGTTGGGTGCGGCGAGAAAGGCGTCCGTGAGCTGGAGCTCGGGCAATAGGGCTAGGCCGGCCTCGGACAACCCGGTGCGCACGGGCGGCTGCTCGGTCGACCCGCTCTCCCCCAGCACGACCGTGTCCACCACCACTACACCGTTGAGCGTAGACAGCAGGATTTCGGCCAGGTCTAAGGTGCTCAGGGTGGCCAAGACGACGCTTTCAAAGTCCGGCTCGGGCGGAGGGAGAGACGCCGCCTCCGGCACCACGACGGGGCGCGCCTGACGAGGCGGTGGCTCTGGCCCGGTCGCAGTGGCCGCGGCCAGCTGTCGCAGGCCTTGTCCACGGGGGGCTGGTCGGGGAGTGGTACGTGGCTTTTTGGGCCTTGGTGCCACCGCCGAGCTCGGACGAGCGCGGTGGCTGCTAGCCGTGCCCCGGCTGCTAGCCGTGCCTCGGCTGCTAGCAGTGCCTTGGCTGCTAGCCGTGCCTCCCATCATGCCGGTCGTGTTCGGAGCCTCGCTGCTGACGGACTTTTGGGGGGAGGGGAGCAGGGGGCGTACAATCTCCCCCCCCCCCGGCACGCTCCCCACGGTGGGAGATCCCGCCTCCTCTTCCCCCTCTCCGCTCCCTCGTTTGTGTAATCTATTTTCGCTGCCTTCCCAGCAGGCCCCGCCCGCCGATCATTGGCCATTCTTTTTTGGCAGGCCGTCGCTCTGGGAACACAATTAATAAAACAACAGTTCTGCTATGACCCCCCCCCCCCCCTCCCCAGTGCCGATCTGCCGAAACGACCCCCCCCCCCTCCGATGCAGGTTCAGAGGAAACGACCCCCCCCCCCCCACACACACACCAAAAATCAGAAATGATATTTCAATCCCGCTCCCCCCCCCCCTAAAACCAGTTGTCCCCAATAGGGGGCGGGGCACCACCTGCCGCACCTGCTGCGTTTTGCCTTTTGGTGGCTACAGCCCCCCCTCACCACCCCAACCCCCACAGCCCCCAAAGTCTGGACCAGTCGATGGAAATTTAATCTATACAGCGAATTTTTAACGAATGGTCCAGACTTCACGGTGTGGCACCATTCCGCCTCTTCCCGGGAATTCGCCCCCTTCCCAAAGTCGGGGCCAGTCGTTACAAATTCTGAGATATACCACTAATTTCCAACGACTGGTCCAGACTTCACGGGATGCCACTCCCTCCGCTACTTCCCGGGGATCCAGCCTCTTTTCCCACCCACCCGCTATTCCCGTCATTTTTTCCGCCTCCTGGACCAGTCGTTGCCGCTCAGACACTTATACCCTGATTTCACACGACTGGCCCCGACCAGATTTTTTTCAGGCAGGAGGTGGGCCACCCCGCGCCCACTGTGTAACGGCTAAGTGGCACACACCCACCGTTATACCCGTAGTTTTTTTACCCTCCGGGCCAGTCGATGCAAACAAACTGATATAGAGACTAGGTTCTAACGACTGGTCTCGACCGTCCTTTTTTCCGGTGGGGGGGGGGGTGGCACCGGGTCCACTATCTAACTAAGTGGCACACCAACCGCTATTTCCGTAGTTTTTTTACCTTCCGGGCCAGTCGATGCAAACAAACTGATATACAGACTAGGTTCTAACGACTGGTCTCGACCGTAACTTTTTCAGGGAGGAGGTGGCACCTGCGTCCACTATGTAACGGCTAAGTGGCAATCGCCGCTTAGCCGTTACGTAGTGGGTTCCGGTGTCCCTCCCGTCCCCTCTTTTTTTTACCTTCCGGGCCAGTCGATGCAAACAAGCTTATATAGGAGCAAGGTTCTCACGACTGGTCTCGACCGTTCTTTTTTCAGGAGGGAGGTGGCACCCCGGGGTCCACTATGTAACGGCTAAGTGGCAGTCTCCGCTTAGCCGTTACGTAGTGGGTTCTAAGTGTGTCTTTTTTTTCCACCGGCCCGCTCGTTCGGTGCCGGGCGTGCACGCCCCACGCACGCCCACGCTCCCCCCCCCCCCTTCCCCACACGCCCGCGGACCACGCCCCGCGCTCTTCCCTCCCCGTGCGTACGGGCGGGCGCCTGCCCGCGACGCCGGGGGGCAGGGCTGCCGCGCCGGGCGGATTACGGGCCGCGCTCACGGGGCCCGCAGCACGGCTGTCTCTTGGAAGTCGTCTGCCCCGCCGTCGTCGGCCTCCGCGGGCGGCAGGAACAGCATCCGGGCGCGCGCCTCCGGCGGCAAGCACCACCGCCAGCCCAGGGCACTGCCTAAGAGCAACCACGCGTCCGAGAGGTCCTGTGCACCCTGCTTGGGCAGCAGGTCGGGCCCTTCCACCTCATATTAACCGTACGATACTTCACGCCACCCTTGGCAGTGGTATGCTGGCTTACTTCGCACGCCAAACTAATTCTGAACATCTTCTCCTCTCGGCCACACTGCAACTCATGGTGGAAGTACCTTACCCCTGCTCCATCTGGAAGGCTGCCCTTGACCGTGTACACTATCTCTGCCCTGAAGAATGGAGCGACCTCGCCATCGTCATCCGCACCTTCGCTCACCTGCCGATGAACCTACGGAGTACACTGACATATGCCGAACAATGGCAAGTTATACGAAAATCTTTGAGAGTCCACAAGCCACGTATTCGTGGTAATCATATTAGTGCTGCTACCAATTTATATGTTACCCTCGTTAGATATTAACCAAACCCATAACTTACTACAACCCTCAATATATACCTATACTATGTGCTTTACTTCCCTCACGCCCTGCAGGCTCCCGGCCTAACTAACCGGGGGAACTAATTAACTCATTGAGCAACTAATAATTTGCTGTATTACATATACAATTTAATCAACTTAGGCTTACTTTATTTCCCAGTGTTTTGCCGTCATGTGTGCACTGGAAAAAATCCTTTTTTACAGTAGCAATTTCCTTTTTTACCCATATCAACTTGTAATTTTTTCTCACTGACAGTGTCACAAGTTACTCAGTATCCTTCCACTCAGGCTCTAACCCAACTATATCCGTTACCACACAACCTAAACCAATTCAGTCTACACCACAGACTTCCGTCTCAGACTCGGAACCTTCGTGAGCACAGCTCACAAGCCCTGGACTCGGACCATACACGCACCTTGCCCCATACCTACATATGTTTTTTATAACATAAAAAAAAAGTTAAATGCGTAGCCGGTTTAAAATAATAAAATGTATACAGTTAAATTCTTCAAGTCACCCTGATTCAGAATCTGCAATCGATCTTAAATTATTTTTAGTAGTTTTGACAAACGAAGCATTTGAAGTTGTAAAAAATTCACCATTTCATGTGGAAAATTTTTCGGAAACTTTGTAAAAAAGACAGGTCGGGCCGTAATTTTTTGCTGATTCCATGTGGTGAAAAAATGGTTTTGTCGGCCGGCCCGCACAATACATAGTGGCATTGAGTGTCGTCCGGCTTTTGGTTACTTGACTCTTATGCTTGGTCTGCCCCTCTACTGTTGACTGACGACTAAGCGTCAGAGTAGCTGTTCCGGTTACATCTGGAGTCACTAGCAAAAGTTGAACGGGGTTTGCTTTTGCTTTTCGTGAACTTCACAAAAAGCCAAAGTTTTCACGTTTTTCTCGCTTTGATTTTCTTGGGGTTTTTGACACCTTGAAAATCCGAACAGAAAAAGGTGTTGACCTTTTTCAAGTTTTGTTGTTTCAGTCAGTGGGACTCTCCCTTAGGGGGGGAGGGATAGAAACAGATTTTGTGTGAGGATTAGGAGTACACACGTCTGGTTTTGACTTGACTAAGGTAGCAAGAGGACACAAGCATAACACATAAGCTGTTGGGGAGCAGTGTTGCGTGTGTGTGTGTGTGCCTTCTGTTTTTCATCTACTCTCTCTGTTTTTCTCTCAATCTTACATGTTATCATTGCAGAGGAAAAGGAGGATGATAGCAAGTCCGTATGCTACACCGTTGGGGGGTAGTGTCGGAGGCTTGAGGATGCCTCTGTCGGTGGGTACGCGAAGGATGGGAATGACATCAGCTGTGGGAGCACGCTCTTTGGCGTTAGGAGGAGCTAATCCTATGCTGGTGGGAACATCTACTCGTCTCATGGAGGATCTACAGACGATTTGGCAAGCTCGTCTGACTGGAGACAGTTGAGCTGATCAGCTTCCTTCGATCAAGGCAGCTTAGACTGTCAACACAGTCGTCACTGCCTTGACTGGATAAGGACTTAATCGCGATGTGTGGTCTACAGTTGTTGTGGGACAGACTACAGTGGCTAATGTCTTGTTGGCAGCTGAAATGGTTGCTCAAATTTCGGAAGCTGTGCGGCTGGGAACGACATATTGGACGCCTGAGAGGTTGGCAGCGTCCAGATTGATGGCATCTACCGACAGGTTGGTGCATTTCAATTTTGCAGTAGCCAGAATGGTACAAACGGAGGTGTGGAGTGTTTTTACCTTGAGTGCGGGATTATTCAAGGATTTCAAGCAACATGGGCAACCTCTGTTACGACTTGATTGGTTGCTGGCATGCTTGGGAGATCTTGGAAGAGGGACACCCAAGGTGGGAGGAAGTGCAAAATTTCGCTATTTTTCATGCTCGAGCGTGGGAAACATTGTCACCCACTGTGTACGCAATGAGACGGGATATGACGGGTGTTTCGGTGAATGTCCGACGGGTGTTTCGGTGAATGTCCCTTTGATGGACGACGTTCTCACCAAACTCTTCGACCCAATGGACCAGCTATGGGGCGCAAGGGATGGAAGTGGGAATCTTCCCAGTTGGGCTTCTGTGACACCCCAGCAGAAGCTTTTGACGGTGGAGCAACTGCTGGTAGCAGATTCGATTGCTTTCATGGCCTTTGCTCATTTTTCTTGCTTGGAATCAGCAAGATGCTCACAGAAGGCAGAAGGTCTCCTCTTGGGCTCGTAAAATCGAGAGGAATGAGGAGGAACGACGTCGTACTGTGGAACGACATCAGAAAGACGTGGACCGAATTTTGGGTGATCAAAAGGCTCTGTACATTGATCTCAGCAAGACGTCAGATACGAAGCACCTTTACATTACAATAACGGTTAGAATAATTTCTGACAGCAGTTACTCGTGATATGACAGTTACGTCATTTGTTATATGTCGATAGGACTGATTTACCAATTATTTACGACTGACCTAATTAATGAATTTGGCATTGTCAGCCAGTCACATGTTATGGTTTTGCCGCCTTCAGTTTGGCGGTAATAATTTTACTCAATAAATCTCTCACAATCTGTTCAACTGCGAACTACCAAAGTGTCCCGGTCTTCAACCCGGCCTCTGTCAACTAAGCTACCGGATTTATAAATACATTGGGTTATGAGTGCTTCTGCGACGAAGGATGCGGCGACTGTGATCCTGCAAGGCAAGGCGCCTGCGTTCATCGATGGTATTAAGGGGAGAAGCTGGGATGACTGGTTTGCGCAGGCAAGGGCGGATTTGTCCTCGGTCGAATGCTGGGAATATGTCGCGCCTTTGGCTGATGTACTGAGATGGCGGTCCGAGATTGAAGCTGAGCCTGCGGCGGGAGCACCGGATGCGGCTTACGGGGACCGGAAGGAGAACAAGAGAGAGGCTAAGGCGAGGGAGGCAAAGGCTCTTGCGGACGCAAAAGCTGGACCGGGGGCAACCATGCAACAGCGACGGAAGATCATAGCCAGAAGGGCGCAGATCTTCATGTGGTTGTACAAAGCGCTAGAGTACGGATCGCCGGCGGAGAGGATTGTCCGACACTTGGTCAGAGAGCCTGCGCTGCGACCGGAGGAGCTCGTCGGCATCCTGCGTCAACGCTACCAAGGGAATGCGGCCCACCAGAAGCAGAAAAGGAACAGCATCGTAAGCAACTGGCAATTTAATGCTAAAGATGATATGATGGCACAGCTGAGGGACTTTATGAGTCATTATGAGTTCCTAGAGGATCATGGTGAACCGGTCAGTGTCACACTGCAGATGCAGTTCGTGAAGACCGCCCTGGCAAAGTGTGCAGAGAAGCATTTGTGGAAGCAGTTCTTGGATGCGCAAGTTACCAATCCATCGCTGGAGTGGGACGACTTCGAAGCGGCCTTCGAAATGAGAGTAATCGCTAATGAAGAGCAGAGGATGGCTACCAGGACAGGTACCGCAAGAAAATTCCTAAGGAAGAAAAACCGAAGAAAGATGTCGCGGCAAATGGAGGGAGAGACCAAGGACGCAAAGGTTCTGGTGCCCCGAGGAACCCCCCCGCCGCGGCCGTGTCGTGTATGGCGTTTGATCTAAGACGTTAAAGGCGAGCAACGATGGTTGATCCTGTTCCAAGATATGCAGTGGGTGAGGAGGAGTACCTGGCTCCGGCGGCGGATGGCTCGGGACTGCGGGTGATACCTAAGAAGGGTGAGAAGACGTGTGGGTATGCATTTATGGCTCAGAATGAGACGAGGTTCGTTTTTGTGGCACCACCGGAGAGCGAGGCTGAAGGGAACCAAAGCAATGGGACGGTGAACGTGGCCGACTTCTGTACGGTGTTCAACAATGCTCCCCTGGCGGAGCTGCATTGGTGGAAGTGGTACTACAATCTCCGCATCTCTCCGGACGAATGGGAGCAATGGGCTAGTGGACTGTCGGGGGCTGAAGCCTGTGGCAAAGACACGCCGGTACCCTTGGAATGTGAAGCGTGTAGTGTCACCCAGCTTGCCAAGCCCAAGATGTGCTCTAGATGCAAAATGGTGGTGTACTGCGATAGAGGGTGCCAGAGAATCGACTACCCAGCCCATAAGGAGTTCTGCAAATGGACGCAGAACGAAGGCAAGGAAGTCTGGGCTACAGTCGTCGAGAGTGGCCGCGAGCCTCGGGGGTTGGGACCTCATAGTCTGAATGAAACGAGACGAAGAGGGGATGTGGCCTACAGAAGGCTGCTGAGGTATTGTACCGTCAGACCGGACGTGGGGGAGAGTGCTATGGCGCTACAACCGAGGTACAACGACATATTGCTGCTGATGGGCCCGCCCAAAGAAGCAAACGAGTATGTACAGGCGAGCTGGGACATACTGCAAGAGGCGAAGAGGCATGTGACCTCGGAACCGGAACGGGTGTTGCTACGTGCCAAAGAACGTTACTTCCCCTGGGTATATCAACTGTCTTCGATTGAGGCGGCTACAGAGCAGGCGTTGGCGCAACGGCGTGCTGGGCTAAACACATCAGCTACGACAATGGGTCGAAGTGGTGGCACTACTGATGTGATTGCAGGACAGGGGGAGTCGGCTTACAGTGAAAGACGAGTTGGACGATGGGAAGAGGAGCGAACGGTCATCACACTAGAGGGCGGTGGAGGTGATCCAGTACCCTGGAATGTGATGGATGATGAAAAGAAGCCACCCAACACGCCGCCTACGCAGTTGGTTAGCGACAATGCACAAGATGGTGATGTGGAAATGACCGAGGAAGGGAGGTCTATGCAAGAAGGAGGGCTGCATCGCGATGGAGGAGGTACCTCTACTGGTGGAGAAGAAGACAAGGGACCTACAGCTCACATGGCTTTTGAAGATGGAGTAATGGGCGGGCAGGACCTGTATGAAGTCTATCTTGACTGTGGGTCGTCGCAGCACATGATTCCGATAGAAGACGCCCTAAGCAAGATTGGACAGGAGGAGGGGGTGGCAGTGAGAGGGATCTCTGGGCTCATCAAAACTGTGGCGATGGGGATACGTCGTTTACAGGCATGAATGGAGAAGGTGGGCAGCAGGAGGTGGAGATGGGAGAGACCTACGTCTTACCTACCCTTGATCGTACGCTATTCTCATCTGGTCGCCTACAGCGAACGGGTTACACAATAGTAATGCAAGATGACGAATTCTTCGTGATGAGGAAGAAGGTAATGGTAGAGGCATGCGAAAAGATTTTGACTGGGAGCTTCGATGCTGATACGTGTCAATACCGATTTCACATGGCGAACCCACCTGGATGGAGGAAAGAGAAGAAGGAATGCTCACCGTTCCCCGAATGCAACACTGCGTTTTGGTCTACCAGCATGTACTACGGTGGACATGAGTGAGATAAATGGCATATTTCACTTCGGGGAGACGATGGCACGTCAATTCTTGAAGCAAAATGGGCTGACACCGAAGGGAAAGGCGTCTACCCTGAGGTGTGATTGCTTGGCCTGTTCTACCACTAAGATTACTAAGCACTCGTCATTTGAGGGGGCGTCGCTAACGCTATGTGCAAAAGACGGACTGGAGTGCAGATGGTACCGGTCGTATACCGTTTCCGTTGTACGGCAACACGCCGTATTGCCTGTTGTTTGTGGAGAACGTGTCTGGATACCTGAAAGGGCATTGGAACCACACGAGGGCATCAGACATTGCTGTCAAGCAGCTGGCTGCTGTGAGGGTGTGGTCGAAGACCCAGACGGGGAATGACATGAAACAGTTCCGGACGGACAAAGAGTGGATCTCGAATGCGGTGAAAGATTTCCTCAGAAGTAAGGGGATTGAGCCCCGGTTACCCATTCTTGCGGACCCTAATAAGGATGCGTATGCTGAGGCAGGGATTCACATTGTTTTGTCATTGGCAGCTACGTTGCTAACCGCGAGGAGTGTGCCTGTCTACTTCTTACCTCTGGCGGTCGACTATGCTATCTTTCTCATCAACATGCAAGCGAGAGCAGGGGCAAAGATGACGAGGCACGAGATGTTCTACAAAAGGCCAGCTCCACCCTTCTCCATCCTGAAGCCTTTTGGGTGCTTATGTGTGTACTACAAGGGTGGCAAGAAGGGCCAAGAGAAGGGAGTGCCAGGAGTGTTCATGGGGGTGAGCACAGAGGAGTCAGCCTATAAGGTGTGGAGTTACTACAAAGGTAAGCTGGTGACGACGGCGGACATGGTCGTCAGGGACTCTACTGTACATGGCTGGCCTACTCTCTACCCACGGGGCAAGATGGCATCGTCACTGCAACACAGCTTCCAAACTGCCAACCCAGTTCGAGAGAAGGGGGCCGAAAAGGGCGAAAAACCCGGTGCATTTTTTACTGCAAGTGAACAGCGACTGTTAGACAAATTGCTGGAAGTGGTAACTGGTGAAGATAAAAATGATACCGGGGAAGAGGGGTGCATAGTGGAAGACGTGGCGGACGGACCGGAAGTGTTTTCTGCACGTGATGGTGTTCCAACTGACGAAGCTGGGGTTGTGGAGCTGGTGGTCGTTGGGGACGAGGGGTCGAGTAGTGGTCGTGCCAGAAAGGTGGGAGCAGGGGCTACTGATGGGAAGGTCGGAAGGGCAGCTGCTGGTGCACCTTTGCCTCGTTCAGGAGCATTGCAGGGTCGTGCTGGAGCGGACCAGAAGAGAGATGCAAGGGGGGTGCCAGTGGTGTGGACAGGTAACATCATTGACACATCCAACATAGTTGCAGGGGTGAGGAGCAGGAAGCCAACGAAGCCAACTAACTTCCGCTCTGGTGCATACTTGGTGACGGTCCCGATTCCTCATCGAGAGGCTACTGCCTCAGGCAAATTTAACGACTCAAGGTTCAAGGACATCGACAAGCACCTCAGGTTGGGTGCTATCGTGGAGCGTCATGTGTCAGAGAAGCCTCCGGGGCAACCACTGGTCCCAACAAGGTTTGTCGACTTTGAAAAGCGAGAGACGGTCGATGGTCCGGTAGTGGATACAAAGTCAAGGATTGCTGGCATTGGTTTCCGACAACCGGCGTGGCAGTACGATAGAGTGGATCTACCGACGTGTAGAGTTGAGTTGGTCTGGTCTACGTGTGCTCTTGCGGTATTGCAGGACCTTGATATCTTTGGAATGGACGAGGAGAGTGCGTTCCCGCAGGTAAAGCTGCGGGTACCGGTGTGGCTGCAACCTCCGGCTGGATACGCGCCACCTAATGTGGTATGGGAAGCTCTTGGGGGGGTCAACGGTTTGAAGCCCTCTGGCCACATTTATTGGAACGACCGAGTGGTTCCGACTCAGAAGAAGATGGGCTTCGTGCAGAGCATCCTGGAGCCGGTCATGTTCGGAAGGATTGATCCTGAGACGAAGAAGACTGAAGTATTGACGTACCATGTCGATGATAACATTCATGCTGCAGCGTCTAAGGCAAGCCGAACGGAGTATGTGGAGAAGCTCAACGAGGAGTGGGGGAACGTGAAGGATCTAGGTCCGGTCAAACAGTTCCTCTCGCTTGAGTTTGAGGTTAGTAGGAAGGGTGGAGAATACACCGTATCTATCTACCAACGCGAGTATACGGAGACGTTGATGGCAAGGTTCAAGAGGAGCGACGGGCGTCCATGGATGCCGGCCAAGACGCCGTGGTTGCCGGAGGGATCGAAGATGGTGCGGGCGCTGGGGGAGTACTCGCCACAGGAGATTGTAGGGAGTTACATCTACTTGAAAGCGAGTTGCCCGGAGTCGGTTCTTCCGTTGAGTTACCTGGCTGAGCATCAGTCCGACAGGAGCAAGTTCGATTATCGAGCGGCGGAGCAGCTATTGCGCTATTTCCTGTTCGTCAAGAACAGGGGTGTTAAGTTCTCGTCGAATGGCAACCGTACGCCGGAGGCGGACTCAGATTCGTCCTTAGGAAATGGAAGTCGCATGTACTCGCGAACAGGGGGTGTGGTGTTCCTGGCGGATGGGCCTGTGATGGTGAGGGCTTCCAATCAGAAGCATTTGGCCACAGGCACGCAAGAGAGTGAAACCTATGCGGCTTCGGAGGTGTTGCATGATCTTGAGTCGGTGCGTAATATGATTCGGGCTCTGCCTTGGTCGGATGAAAACCCATTGAAAGACGAGTTGATGGCGACGCCGACCCTCAATGTCGACAATCAGGCTACGGTGTGTACTGCGCCGGAATCGGTGTTTGGTAAGAAGCTGCGTCATATTGCTCTGAGGCATTACCATTTGACTGAGTCGATGAGGAAGGGGGAGGTTGTGATGCGTTGGGTCCCGTCAGCAGACAATCGCGCCGATGTTCTCTCAAAGAAAATCGCTAGCCCCTCCTTGTTCAAGAAGGGGGCAGACAGACTGTCTGGACATCAGTCCAAGTAAGCATTACTGAGGATGCTTATGCCTTTGCTCATTAGAGGTGTCCTATAACTCTAGTGATAAGGTTAGAATATATTTGTGACTTCTACCTCACTAGTGACTTTATTGGTAACTACCTCTGAAATTAGGGGGAGCTTTACATTACAATAACGGTTAGAATAATTTCTGACAGCAGTTACTCGTGATATGACAGTTACGTCATTTATTATATGTCGATAGGACTGATTTACCAATTATTTACGACTGACCTAATTAATGAATTTGGCATTGTCAGCCAGTCACATGTTATGGTTTGGCCGCCTTCAGTTTGGCGGTAATAATTTTACTCAATAAATCTCTCACAATCTGTTCAACTGCGAACTACCAAAGTGTCCCGGTCTTCAACCCGGCCTCTGTCAACTAAGCTACCGGATTTATAAATACATTGAGCACATTGCGGACATTCGTGCTTGGTTGGCAGAAGTGCGTCGAGTTTGTCGTTCGGCAGGCATCGTACAGCCTGAGGAGGTTGCCATCGTGGCCAATAGGCTTTTTCGTTTTCAATCTGCGGTTGACAACGAATGGCTGTCCAAGAGTGACGAGTGGAGCACTCATTGGTATCAGCTCAAGGCATTGAGAGCGGATGCCATGTGTGTGGAAGCATTGCACTCATGCTCCGAACCAGAATTTTCATGCCTTTGCATCGAAGGCACAGGAGGTGGATCAGCTCAAGAATGAGGCTAAGTGGACGTTGGCAAAGAAGCCAGTGTTGCACTATGCGTTTCAAAGAGTGATGGACATGGCCATCATACTCTCAAGGGCTGAGGCCTTTAAGGCTGTGGCGGAGGTTCTCTTCGACAAAGAGAATCCTATTTTTGCGAAGTTGGTCAAGGAGTTCCTGGGGGCATACGGAGCTGTGGGTGTGCATGAAGGTAGACAGTGTGGACGCCAGCCCAGAGTTTCGGAATGTCGAGGACGACATGGCGGGTCGAGCAATGCGTTGCGTGCAGAAGACCTTTGTCGATGGATGGAAATACACAGGTCCTAAGCCTCAATCTCCTCCCCAAGGAGGTCTGCAAATTCTGCAGAGTAAAGGGGAAGGAGGGCCCTTGGAGCCTAACGACGACTAAGTTTATGCGGGTCAGGGATTCCAACGAAGGGGCCGTCAATACTACGGTGATAATGGTCATCGTGGCACGGGGATGGGTCGAGGCGAAAGGCCTGCCTTCAACAAGAAAGCTGGGCGAGCCCTTTGTATGAAGCGGGCTGCTGCTTTATGGCTCAAGACGGGAGCTATGTGCAAGGCTTCGTGTGATAAGTGGCATCCGGATCATTGGGATTACTCGGTTCAGAAGGAGGTTTTGGAAAGGGTACGTCGCGATTACCCTGTGTGGCCCTTCAGAGGCCTTCTGGAGACGGGTAAGTACAGGGAGGAGCTCAGCAACCTTCTTAAGAGGGATAAGAAGGCTTATGAGGCTAAGGGATGGATCGATCCTGGGGATAAGCCTTACATGAGGGGTGATTGGGAGAAGTACAACGTACGGAACCCAATCAACTCCTACGAAGGGGACGCACCGTTTTCGTTTGGACGGGACGATCCTCAGAAAAGGGGTTCCAACTTGGAGGATCCCTCATGGGCGTACAAGGGGCCAGCGTCGAGCTCTGATGGGCGTCGTGAGCGTACATGGTCAATGGATCGGCGTAGCCGTTCGCGATCGCGGGGTCGACGAAGCGAAGGTGGCCGGGATGATCAAGGATTGAGAGGGCGATCTCGCTATGATCGGAATCGGGGAGGATACGATCGCAAGCGTGGCTCGAGGGAGCGTATACGGTCACCACCAAGAGATCGTGATAGATCAAGGTCCAGGCATCGTCCGGGATCGAATCGGTACCAACAGGATGGTACGAGTGTGGGGAATACCCCTTATACTGGTACAAATCCTTATGGGGGGGGGGGGGGGGCCGGGAAGCTTTCCCCCAATACAATTGCAGTCGGCGGCAGGAGCTGCTGGTGTTTATTATACCAGTCAGCTGCCGATGCAGAAGGTGCCGGGGGGATACGGCCAAGCGGTACAGCAGTACTATGTACAGCCACCGCAGCAGCAAGGGCCTTCGTACCCGCACCGACCAGCTTATATTCCGCCTCCACCTTTTCAGCCTGCGGGCGGTATGGGGGGAAATCAAGGATCTCCGGGAATGCAGTTGCAGTCGCAACAACAGGCGCAGGGTATGGCGTTTGGATTAACGCCAGTGGACACTCTGATGGGTGTGCAGGGCAAGGCTCAGGAAACGCGGGCTCTGGAGCAGCCAACGCGGGAGCAGCGACAAGTGCCTGACTCGGAAGTCAGGAGGGAAGATAAGTCGGGTGAGTCACCTGTCGGCCACGGAGGCGACGAGGTTGCTCATGACTTGTCATGTGATGATAGGATTTGCGTAAGGACGTAGCGGGTCGAGGAATCGACATTAAGTTTGGTCTCGGAGGGCCATGATAGACAGGATATGAAGGTTGAGGACCTTGATAGACACCGGGACACGTTGGGTCCAGTGATGAGTAGAGGTGCGGACCTTGATAGGGCTGTCGCGGAAAACGCGCTAAAGGATAAATATTTTGGTGGTTATGAAGCATTTTCAGTGGACGGGTGTGGCCCGGGGAAAGCTGAATTGCCTTTGCTTTTTACTCATATGTAAATTCAACATAAGGGAAAGTTCCTTAGTGAGGGGTTTGACTTTTTTGAATTGATTATTTGCGCATAGGATTCCTCATATATTTTTTGAAATATTTCACTATGGTGAGCATATCCTTATTTTTAATAGTTTTTGAGTTGTGTAAAAAAGCACCATTACGTGTGGAAAAAAATTTGGAAAAAGACAGGTCGGGCCGTCATTTTTTTGCTGATTCAATGTGGTAAAAAAATGGTTTGCAACCACGATTATGATTAAAGAATCTGTCTTTGGTTGTTATTTTATTAGATTTTGAACTATGAAACGTTGTACAATACATCTTAACAAATAATTTAATCGAATTTCGGAAAATTTTCAATATCTCTGAGAAACACAGTGTCGGCTGGAAAACAGTCCCTCAAGGGCAAATAAAAAAGCAAACAAAAATTTATTATGAAAGGAATTACTGCTCCTATAGCTCATAAACGAGTTGGGGGGGGTTCAAATACACTATAGCTTGAATTCTGGGGGAAGGGGAGCTAAAAAATACATGAAACCTAGAAGAAAACTGGTCAAAACTTTTTTGACATTCCGACATCTTGGAGTTACCTGCCTCCAGGAATGAAGCAGACACATCCCTTTTTCAATATTTTTGTATCTATCGTAAGTATATGTCAGGGAGACATGATTACACTAAAAAAACTGGAGGAGAAAGGTCCAGGAAAAAATGTACAGGCATGTGTAGGTCAGACACGTGAAGTTGTGAAAACCCACTTTTTGGTTTGTAGCTTCTAGGCAAAATGAACAAAAATCCTTTGGTGGAGTTTTAGTTTATGGTTGTGAAAGACGATTCCAATACTTAAAATTCTTAAAACTGATGAATACTAAAATGTATATGTCCCCAAAACCATAAAAATGCTGGTTTTGTGATTTTGAGTTTTTGCCTTCCATGGGGGGGGTTCAAATACACTATAGCTTGAATTCTGGGGGAAGGGGAGCTAAAAAATACATGAAACCTAGAAGAAAACTGGTCAAAACTTTTTTGACATTCCGACATCTTGGAGTTACCTGCCTCCAGGAACGAAGCAGACACATCCCTTTTTCAATATTTTTGTATCTATCGTAAGTATATGTCAGGGAGACATGATTACACTAAAAAAACTGGAGGAGAAAGGTCCAGGAAAGAATGTACAGGCATGTGTAGGTCAGACACGTGAAGTTGTGAAAACCCACTTTTTGGTTTGTAGCTTCTAGGCAAAATGAACAAAAATCCTTTGGTGGAGTTTTAGTTTATGGTTGTGAAAGACGATTCCAATACTTAAAATTCTTAAAACTGATTAATACTAAAATGTATATGTCCCCAAAACCATAAAAATGCTGGTTTTGTGATTTTGAGTTTTTGCCTTCCACAGACATTTACAAATAACACAAAGTTAGAGAAATACGTTTAATGATAGTAAAAAACGATTAGCCTATTCATCTGTGCAAGAAATAATACTTAAGCTACAAAATATAGATTTTCATGTTTCGACAAGGAAAAAATAGCTGATTTTCTACTAGCTAGTTTGTAGCCTACAAGTAAAAGTATCAAAAGATATTTTATACAAGTGATGAAAAACACTCAAAGTTACTATGTATATACTTAGATAGCTATGATATGTCTTGTGCTAAGAGATATCTGATGCACTCAGGGAACCCTCCCCTCTGTGCTTTTTTCCTAGGTTGGCCGGGCCAGGACGCACCGTGGAAGCCGGGGAATTTCATGGCATTTTTTACTGAAAAACATGGTCAGAACGTCTTGCCGGGTGGTACGCAGAACTAAGTAATTACAACAGATAAAATCATGTGGTTTTCACTAAATAAAAGCTTAACAAGTGTAGGGTTGCGCACCATACTTTCCTGATCAAAAAAATTAAAAAATCACATTTTAGTATTACATTATAAAATAGTCAAAAATATTACCGTTACGTATATTTCAAATTCAAATTTAATTTTTGAGTTGAATATGGCAAGCCAATCATCTGATTTAGATCTCTACAACAAAAAAAAAATTACTAAAAAATAATCAGAACTCGTTAAGTTCCGTGTGCCACCGCACTAAATCCATCCAATTTACATATGTAAAAATTTTTTTGAGGATGTACAAGAGGAATGTATTGTCGGAAATGATACAATGGCATCTCTGAATGTGCTTGGCAAGGAGTTCATTGAACTATGGGCGGAGAGCCATGGTTGAGATACGGGTTTAGGCAGTGTCGTAGACGGGTAAAAGGAGTGGGTGGTATGACGTTGATATCCGGATCAGTCATGCTTACCTTCCTTTTGAAGGACGGAAAGTCTTTCTCCCATAGGTTTTGGGTCGTCCCAGCCTTTGCTGGTGGTCTCCTGTTGGGGCTGAGGAGCCTGAGGCGGATGCATGCTCGGATCTATACGGATCTGAACCGTGGTGCAGTACGGTGGATCCGAGGTGGCTCCGCGGTACGGGGTAGTACCGTATGAACCGTTACGGCGAGGAAGCCGTGCTGGGTCACACATTGGGAATGTGAGTGTCACGTCAGTCGTGCGCGCCGACTGGGAGAGGACAAAGGTAGTGGCCGGGAAGGATATGGAGTCCACGGTCACTCCCCACATTCAAGAGCCTGTCACAGCCTCGTTCTTCCATGTATGCACGATAGAGTCGGGGGACTCTGAGGACTTGAGGGTGGTCGGTGACAGTTCTGACGACACCAGTCGGGAGACGGAATATGTCAATTTCCACAACCTCTGGCTGAGCCTACACGAACCCACGCGACATAAGGATTGCGAATGTGGTATGTAGGGATTCCGCAGAGGATGAGGCGGTATTGACCGCGATAGAGGCGAGGTTGGAACACCTATATGCAGCAAGGGAGGAATTGTTGCGAGGTAAGATCGCTGGCATGGAGGATGCTGGTGATCAACAAGTCTACATCGACGTGCATTCTGCCGCTATGTCTCATGTGGTATGGAATGTTACCCAACACAAGCTGCCGGTCAAGCAGCCTAAGCCTTTTGTGGAAGCATTCCTGAAGAGTCACTGGGATGACAAGCTATTCTTTCCAAAGGGGGTCAAGGCCATTAAGGAGATCTTGAGGGCCCGCCTGGCGGTGGAAGATTTCACTATAGTTATCCCAGTGGGCACTCGGACGGAAATGTGGTGGCAGGATATTGAAGATCACCTCATTGATGATGCAATTCCGATACCGCATAGAGATCATAAGTTGATCTTGGCCTTGCGGTTGGGAACGAAGGCAAAAGCGTTGGCTTACGGAGCTAAGCTGGCTCAGCGAGAGATGGCTGAAGTCCGTACACAAGCCTTTTCTTGGATCACGGGCATATATCATCGTACGCACGCGATGCAATATGCGATCATCATAGATCATTTAGCTCAGTTGGCTCAATGGAAGGGCAAGGAGGAGACGCGATATCATGGGACGATGGCGCACGAGGATGAGTGGCCGATACCAATGGAGGATGTGGCACAGTGTCACGAAAGGCTTCTCCAAAGGAGATGGAGGAAGCAAGGATAGCAGCGGAAAAGGCAATCGCGGAGAAGTATAGTACTTGGGAAGGTACTATGAGGGAGCGGGACGCCCTCAAAGGAATATTGGAGGATAATAATGGAGGTATTTGGGCCTCTTGAGGCTGGGTCCGTTCGAGGTTACGAGGCTAACTTTGGACGGAAGCCTGGCGAGGACGTGGTGGGTCACAGGAGACCGTCACGCATGAGCTATCATGAAGATCGGATGGCTCGGGAGATTACTCAGGAGCTGTTGGAAAAGGATATTATTGAAGCACGCCTATCGGAGGTGTCTTCACCGTTGATTACAATAAAGGGAAACTTTATACAATCCGATCGCCTTACACAAATAAGGTTTATATTGGAGCAACTACACAACAACTGAGCAAACGATTATCTGAACATAAACGAAAATACAAACACTGGACAAATGGAAAATGCTATTATATTTCTTCTTTTGAAATCTTACGAGCGGAAGATGCTTAAATTGAACTTTTGAAAGAGTGTCCGTGTGATAATAAAGAACAATTAGCACGATTAGAAGGAGAAGCAATCCGCGATACTGCCAATTGTTGTAATAAGATAATAGCGGGTAGAACAACAAAAGAATATTACGAAGCAAACAAAGAAGCAATCCAGCAACAAAGAAAGCAACATTATGAAGATAATAAAGAAGCAATACTACAACAACAAAAGCAATACCGCGAAGCCAACAAAGACGAAATAAAAGAATATTATGAAGACAATAAAGAAAAATTACAGCAACAACACAAGCAATATCGTGAAAACAATAAAGAAGCAATACAACAGCAACGAAAGCAATATTATGAAAATAATAAAGAAGCAATACAGCAACGAAAAAAGCAACATTATGAAAACAATAAAGAAGCAATACAACAGCAACGAAAGCAATATTATGAAAATAATAAAGAAGCAATACGACAACGACAGCGAAAATTAAGACAACAAAAAAAAAACAACAAATCACAACGAAATCACGCCACAGCCTTCATAACCCACACACCGCTTTTTTTTTCGTGGGCCCAGCAACTATTTTTTTTCGTTAGTCCAGACCGATACGCCAATTAAGAGCCGAAACCCGCGCAACCAATTTTTGTCAAAGGTGATCAATTTTGTCCTTTTGTCCCCAGCAAAAAGTAGACCAGATGAGCAAAACCCGAAGCCTTGTTCCGCGATGTGCCCCAGAGACAGACGAAGAAGTCCAGCGACGAATTAAGCGACGGAAGAAATTAAGCAATAACGAGGACAAAATACGGGCTTCACTTGACAAAACAGAGGGGGAAATTAAAGCATTGTCGCACAGAATTATATACTTCCTTGACCAAAGCGAGAACGAAGAAAGAGCAAGAAGTTAAAACCCTACGCGAGAAATTACGAGTAGCAAAAGAAATAGTTGAAGATATTGATTTCGCCAAACTTTTAGAACTTAAGCAGGAGCAAATCACAACGGAGACGAAAAAATTTAAGCAATGGATCCAGCAAGGCGAACACAGGAAAATAACGGGCTTCGGCGAACAGCAATATAAACGAGTTTATCAATTTATTACGAGCGGAGTATTATTTAAAGATGTGTTGTCTCGTGTCGTCAGAGCAATTCCCCCAGCAATTCTTCCGCCACTACCTCAGACGGCTTCCATGGAAACCTCAAATTAATCAGTGTGTTTTTCAACACACTGAAATATTTATGTGTGTTTTTCAACACACCAAAAAATTTAGTTGAATTTCTTAAAATTTTTTTTAATCAGAAACGAAAAACAGGAATAAAAAAGAAACGAAAAATAGAACAGAAAAACAGGAATAAAAAAAGGAAAAAAAAAAACCAAAAACCCATTATTCAAAGAGATTTTATTCAATGTCTTTCTTTTTTTTTAATCGGCTACTCCTTCTTATTGGTTGACTGACCCCGTTTTCGTCTATCAACTTATAGCACGCTTTCTTTTTCTCAGTTTGCTTTGCTTTGGTTTGCTTTGCTTCAGTGGTCTGCTTTGTTTCCTCCGTCGTGGTTTCCTTTTTACTCATTACAAATTGATTTACAATAACAGCCCCAATTCCGCTTATTTTTCTGAGTGTCGTATTTGTTATTTTTCCCCCGTAGTCGTTCCAAATTTTGTTTAATAACTCAAACTTATCTTCACGACTTGCTTTTTTGCCTAAGGGTTTATATTTGCCGTCGTCGTCCTCGTTTTCGCTTTCACTTTCTGCCCCTTTGACATTCAGACATAAGTCAATTTTCCTTCGTAGTTCCTCTAGTTCGGTTGTTATTCCTTCTTCCATCATCTCACGGGGGTCCGCAACATTTACCCATGAATAAGAAAAACTCGTAAGCATATCGCCGTGCCCCAAGACATTGGAAACCCAAGTATTAAAATTTGTTGTTTTCGGGTTAGCAAAATTCGTATATGACAAACTCGCATATAATCTTCTTTACATACTGCTTCTCTGTGTGTAATCTGCCAGCCACGGGAAAACTTTATTATTCGTTTGTTTAGTTCATTGTTTTCTGTTTGTCTAATTGTCCCTCTTTATTGATAATAACTGCTTTCTTTTTCTTGAAGTGATTTCTTATTGAATTTACTTGTTCAATAACAAAAGAAGGAGTAAATAAAACAACGGGTCTCTCAGTCCAGTTCTTTTTTTGTCACTCTCTCTTTTTTTGCTAAGTTATCAACCCTTAGCCAACTCGGTTTATCAGGTATTAATTCATAAGTGTTTTTGTCAAATATCTCAACAGGTCGTGCCCCTATTGCTAACATTAAAGCCAACAACTTTAAATAAGGGTCATTACTTAAAATCATTTCATTCATTTTTGCCATTACCTCCCGCACATCAATCTGAATTTTTGTTCGTTTTTTTATTTGACATCTTTTTTATATCCCTCAACAATTTCTATTCGCTCGTCTTCATTGATATTGAAATATTTATCTAATTTAGACATTTCATATACCTTCTTGCTTTGATTTGGTTTAATCGCCCTCGTTCTCACTTCAGAAAGTCGTTGCCTTCGTGAAGTTGTATTCGGATAAACAATAGCATACTTTGGATAAATAATCTGCATCGCTTTTAGCATTTCATCGTCTGTTGTTGTTTTACTAAATAATAACAAAATAGCATTATGAAAAGCCTTTGACTGCTTCGCATCACTAGTGAAAAAGTTTGATACGACATCATATATTTTTTGCTCTGTGTCTGCTATGTTCAGTTGTTTGATGAATTTTCTGTCTGTCTCGTTCCACATTCTGCTTTGTTGTTTTTTCAAAAAAATGAAGTATGTTATATGTTAGACAGGTTTATGTTTTTCTAAAACATAAATAAATGATTGCTTTTTCCTATATTGTAAAAAATCGCTTTTCTCTTTGTTCATTCTCTCCACCTCTCGTTTTATTTCAAAATGGCTCCCCGCTACTTGTAAGTTAACTATTATTTTTCTGTTCTGCCGTATTAATTCGCATTCTCGTTTTAATAATTCCTCTCTGCTATTACAGGGGCATTTTTCAATTAGTTCAATGTAAGGGGCTCCCGCTTCAAATATTTTTATAATTGATTTCATTTTCGTCTCGTCGTCCTTGTGTTTCTTGTAATTAGCCCTATGTCCTCCCATTCGCACAGATAAAGGCTGTGTTGTGCTTCCAATATATATTTTGTCGGTGTTTGGACTTCTCACGGCATAAATTTTCCCGTTTTGATAGTTCGGCATCGCTTTGTTTTTCTTTGTTTCTTTTTGGTTTTAATTGATAAATATTTTTACAATTTTCAATATTAAGAATAATTATCGCATTTTTTATGATCATGTATCAATAATAGACAGGTCTATCTCGTATATCATAAAATAAGCCTTAGAAACACATAAAACATACACAGGAAGACAGAAAACACACCTATGTTTTACAAAAACACACCTTTGTTTTTACCAAAAAATGACAAACTAAGCACACTAAGAGAGATCTGGTCAAAATGACGACAAAAACCATATAAATGAAATTTATATATATATTTTGATAATAAAATATGGTTTTTGTCGTCATTTTGACCAGATCTCTCTTAGTGTGCTTAGTTTGTCATTTTTTGGTAAAAACAAAGGTGTGTTTTTGTAAAACATAGGTGTGTTTTCTGTCTTCCTGACAGTGTGTGTGTTTTATGTGTTTCTAAGGCTTATTTTATGATATACGAGATAGACCTGTCTATTATTGATATATATATATATATATATATTATATTGTGTGTGTGTTTTCAGCTGCCCTTGAGGGGCTGTTTTCCTGTCGACTACGCGTCTCAGACATATTGAAAATTTCTTCAAATTTGATGAAATTATTTATTGAGACATACTGTACAGTATTTTATAGTTCAAAAGCTAATAGAGCAATGCAAAAAAACAGATTCAGCAGTCATAATCGTGTTGCTTTGACCATTTTTCAGGAACAAAAAGAATTCGATAGCGTTGTGCCATCCGGACACTTTTTCCGTAAAAATTCGGGAAATTTTCCATCCAATATGGTGAAAAAGTGTACAAACTTCATTCGAGCCATTTATTAAAACTACTTAGCATTTTTTGAATCAGATTGAAGTACTTTAATTAATTACATCTGAATTTTAATATACTATAATTTGATTTAAAACGATCTTACCACGCACTTAATTTTGTGTTGTGAGGCATAAGAAACATATGGCCTGAATATGAGCGTTTGTGTCTTCGTTCAGTGCTCCGTCCTCTGCGTGGATCGTTGTTGTATCTCTTGCTGTCGTGCTGGTTAGATCGTTGCTGGTAGGTGCGGTGTGGGGAGCTTGACCTTCCTCTGCGGTATGCGGAAATGGATCGGCTTCTTCGACGGTTTGTGTCATGATGCCGTTGACCTGGGTTCCCATAGTTGTAGCTTCTTGAGTTGTCTCCAGGGCGTTAGGGCTTTTCTCTGCGATGATTTCTCATCGTAGGCGGTCTGGTTGTACAGACGTGTCGAATCCCGAACCCTAAGCAGGGCAAGGATGCAGATTTAACTTTCAGAAATAGTTATTTAATAACAGGGGTTTACCAGACCACGAGTGACCGTGCTCACCCCTTTGCATAAGATTTGGTAAGTACTAGGGTTGGTTAAAGGGAAAAGGCAAGGGTTAGGTATGGGGCAAGGTGCGTGTATGGTCTCCAGGGCTTGTGAGCTGTGCTCACGACGAAGGTTCTGAGACGGAAGTCTGTGGTGTAGAATTGGTTTAGGTTGTGTGGTAACGGATATAGTTGGGTTAGAATGGAAGAATAAGTAACACGGTCAGTGAGAAAAATTACAAGTTATGGGTAAAAAAGGAAATTGCTACTGTCAAAAAGGATTTTTTCCAGTGCACCCATGGCAGCAAAACACTGGTAAAGTAAAGTAAGTTTGATTAAATAGTATTGTAATAAAGCAAATTATTAGTTCCTCAGAGCAGAGGCCCATGACTCGGATTGGGTCAAGTTACTAGCGGAGTGGATTGAATTGGTTGTGTTAACTTGAAAGAAGAAGCATCAATAAATATATTCTTTTAGACCAGAACCGGCAAAGTGGAGTCCCATACCTGTTTTTCTTTTACTCCAATTCGATCTGACCTTGTTCTTTGCCACATATAACTGAGGAGAGGAGATATATTGCACAAGAAGGATAGGGGACGATAGAGGAGGTGTGTGTTTTGTACATATTTTGCTCACGATTTTTCCACACACAAACATTGGACAGAACGTGTTGCAAATAGACACTCACGCATCACTCCTGTTGACATCTCTACATACCCATCCCTTATCTCCTCTTCCCACACAACACTGCGAACAGTAACAACAGTGTGAGGATATTACATAAAGGCAGGAGAGGGGAGTAGAGTGTCATTGGTTGTGTGTGTGTGTGTGTGGGGGGGGGGGGGGAACAAACGAAACCAGTCGTAATGTACCCTCATAAGCATACAAACCACGTCATATTCCCTATCTATCATACCATTACAGACTACACAGACACCCAAATTCGTTTTCAAACGACAGCACAAATTGTCCTGTCAGTTCCTGCTTATCCCCACGCGTTACAAGTGCAAAAGGGACACAAGAACAAGCATAACTTGACAGAAAAACGAAAACGAGTGCTGTGCAGCAAAGTCTGTTTGTGCAAACTAGACCATATCTAACCTTGACATTGCAGTCACATTGCAGGGGTTTGGGAGGCTAGTTGGTGGACATATAGGCCACACAAGTGAGAGACATGGCGTCATAAAGACGATTTGTTGGTTTGTTTTTGACGATTCCAATTTCGTCCGAAAATTACAACAACAAACCACTCTCCTACCTACAAACAGGACAAGGAGGCTCAGCAGGTGGATTCTAAAGCAGCGTTTCCCTCGTAGAATCTCAGGGAATCATCATCTCCTAAGCACTTGGTCGGTTCGACTCCCACCCACGCAAACACAGAACTTCCCTAGCTGACCAAGGGTCCCAAGGAGCCCAACAAGGGGCTAGACGTCCAAAAAGGGGTCCAAACAATTTCAAGGCTCGAGCCCAAGGCTCACACAACCCCCACTGGGAGAAGGGCCTTCACTTCTGACCAACTCAGAAGTATCGTTTCCATACCATCCCTCAGCTCACGAAGTCGTGTTTGTGCATATAGGGTGCCCCAGTTCAACTAAAACTGGCAAGTGTCTAGCAAGGCGTGAGCTTCCCCTATCTAAGGGGGGGGGGGGGGGTGAGTTTCCTCTCATCTCTATTTGCATAACTGCACACACCTTGTTCAAATACACTTAGGAAAAAAAAAAAAAGAGAGAGTGAGTGAGAGAGTGCGTAAGAGAGAGAGAGAGAGAGAGAGAGAGAGAGAGAGAGAGAGAGAGAGAGAGAGAGAGAGCGAGAGAGAAATAAGACGACAAAGGAATCGAACACAAACCAACCTACACACGCTGCTCACAACAAAACGGACAACAGAAAACGTCTTGCACAAAATAATGTGCTACTGCTTTCAACAAGACGGACAACAGCAAACGTCTTGCACAAAAATTTGCTGCTGCTTTCAATAAGACGGACAACAGCAAACGTCTTGCACAAAAATAATTTGCTGCTGCTTTCAACGAGACGAACAACAGCAAACGTCTTGCGCAAAAATAATTTTCTTGTCAGGGCATACTGACAATGGCAGGCACATGGAAGTCCCTCACAACAGCTGCTGATATGTCATCTCTTGACACTACCGACTTGTGTCGCCAGACCAAGCTGGTTCCTTCCATACCCCAGGACCAAGCCGAGACACGAAAAGTGCTGCTACCATCCCACCCTCCCATAAAGGGATGAAAGTGGCGCATTGAACATCCACAGGGCCACCATCCCATGTGTTCCCGTACCCCAAGCCAATCAAGACTTATTGGGACACACTGGTTGGCCTACCTCCCCAGTTGATGTAGCACAACAGTTTGCATTCCCAGAGGACTTCCCTCACATACCCAACAACCTGTATGGCCCCCGGATGGAGCTCAGTGGAGGAGGAGTATTATGGTTCTGGATGGGAAGGAGAGGGTGTTGTGAATATGTTCCAACGTCGGAGGGGATTCATGGGGAACAAAACCCTAAGTGACCTCGTCAGACTTTGGGAGCACGTAATACTATGTATCTTTCGGGACAGGCTTCTAGACGAAGCCTGGGCCTCATACCACCAACAGATACCACGCCTCCAGCAAACCCTACACTACCCCAAAAACGCCATTGAGCACCCAGCTCTCACTGCAGCCGTACCAGCTGTGGACGCCGGAGGGGCGGACACCATCTATTGGTCAGACCCTGGTTACCTCACCCTCCTCCAAGCCAACCTCAAAACGAGGACTATGGTCACCCTTAAAGGCCTACAAAACATCCTAAAAATGTGGGATAGAACGATGATGGAACGAATGCATTGGCGAGAGGCAATCATTCCGTCATCCTCACCAGCGTATGTTGACCTCATAACCTTCCTCGAGGCAGCAGAATCCCAAACCTCCGACAGTGATCCATTTGGGGCAATCCCTGAACACCTATCATAGGTTAAGGATCCAGGCCTGCAATGGAGTCCCATTTGACAGCAGCGGTCACTTTCCCGACTGTACCCCACCCCGCCGTCTTGCTCTATTTATCCAATCATCTTACGGTGGTCGACCTCGTCCTACAGGCCATCTCGGACTGCCTACGGATTAACATCGCCATACATGTCATCTCGGGGGACAGAGGGGCTACCATGCCAGAGGGTAGTACCATCATAACCTTCCGTAAGGTAACGACGAGGTGGGGGGAGACAAGGGAGCCTTCCTTAGACAGGGACTCCCACCTCGAACACCGAACATCCGGCAAGGCCAAAGTCGATGAAGCCAGCATCAAAAAGGTGGAATCGGCTTTGCGGGCTCTTAAAGAGCAGGTCAATTTCGACTTTGCCCAATGAAGCCAGTCAGCGAGGCTGCCCTTCCGTGAGGGACTTAAGCTCCTGATGGCCTATGCGGCTCTGGACAGCCATGTGGGCAATTCAGCCTCAAAATCGCCGATGTCAAGCAATCGCTCAATAACCTCGTGGGCAGCTGGCCGTCACAGAAGTTGCTAGCCTATAGAATGGCCCAATTGGGAGATGCGAGCAGAAAAGTTGCATCGGGAAGGTAAGCTCACGCCCACACAGATGCCCCATTACATGCTAGGCCGATTTGTGACGGCGGCAGGGTGGGGTTTCATTACCTACGCAAGAGTCGTAGAGGACTTAGTCCAGGATGCGCCAAGACGGATGTGGGAGGACAATGTTGCTTACACCGCCATTCTTGACCCACCCCAAAAGCTCTTGACATCCTTGGTCAAATCCGACTTGGCCTCCCTACTCATGGCGGTTCTGAGTGGGATTTCAAAGCAGCCCCCCAAGCAGGGCGCACGAATGGGGAAGCGTACGTCCGAAACGTCCTCGCGAGGGCGCAGGACCTGGACAGCACAACCTTTCAAATCCAAAGGTTCAGAACCGACCGCATGTGTAAGGTCGCTCAGTGGGTGGACAGTACATTCATTGCTGCCATCTTTACCATCGACCGACCCGAGCGAGACAGGAGAGCGAAAGTCTTGTTACGGGTGATGATAACCGCGGGGAGCACCCTTGAGGACCACCATGCCAAAGCGGGTCAAAGTTTTGACGTGTGGACAAGCGGGAGCTGGTCACAGCAACGTCGACCTTGGCCAAGCTCACCCGGACCGTCATCTAGCACCTCAAGCTCATCCAGCACTCAATACACAACGCCACCGCCCTCTCTACCATACGGAGGGGCGTCCAACTCGGCAACTCCGGCTGCAGTACCGACCAATTCGTATGCGCCACACCATCAACAGGGGTACTACAATCCTCAGCAGTACTATCAACCACAATCCTCGGGCTTGATGTCCCCCGCCAATGTTGCCACCTCCGGCACAGTTTCACCCTCAGAGGGGAGGGAACACGTCGGATGGTAAGTCGGGCAAGCGCAAACATAACGATGGCGGTGGATCATAATCCATAGTGATCAAACCGTTGTCCTTACTTCCCAATCGACCCGGGCCCATACAATTGCCCTTTCGGAATCTTTAACGAGGCCACCGTGGGGCCGTATCAGAAATATCCATCCGCGGAATGTTGTGATTATGGTTTACATGGGATCGCGTTCAACCCTCTGAACGATCCTAGGCCGTACCAACCATTCCTGTGGTCCAACTCATGCCAGTACCAACACCCACCACGGGGTGCCGACCGTGTGGAGGCACTGAAGTGGTACATCTGCAGGTGGTACATTGGGAAATCGAAGGTCAAACGGGATGGTGACTATGTCCCAAACCCCAAAGGCAACCCTAACGAAGGCCTGCTCATTCCTGACGTCGCCAGTGACGTCACGACGTTCTTCCTCCAGCAGGCAAGAGCCGACCTGGTTGGCCGCGTACGACGCCGAGGCTAAGGCCCGCGTTGCCCGATACAGGGCCGCGAACAGGAAGTACAACGAGGCGGCATGCTACATGCCCGGCAAGGAAAACCTGATGGTAATACGCATATACATACACACTCCCGAAATGCTCAGCTGTCCCTATGCTTAATGCAGGCATCAAAGCGCCAGCGAAGGGAAAGAGAAAGAAGACCAAGAAGAACTAACCTTGGGCTGCCCGACCCATCGATATCCGCGCGTGCAGCGCACGGAGTTTTGCCCTCGGAAGTGCGCGCCGTGCACCCGAGCGAGACAACAACACCGCTTACTGACCGCCAGCCGGGGGCGCCCACCACGGGGACATGTACAGCCACAGAGCAGCCAAGCCCATTGGTTCAGACTCTCACTCCCCCGGCCCAGGCCAATCACAGGGCGACATAATGTACAGTCCAATAGGGGCTACGTCTTCACCGGTAGACGATAGCGTTGAGACGAGGAATAAGGATATAGTGATGAGTAGCGACGACAACCGTCGGAAGCGTGAGCCGAACGAGCCGGCCACGGTCGCTGACCTTAAGCTTCCCATAAAGGTCTGTTTACTCAATCCCTTACCCGAAGACAGTCGCAAAGGTGACGCTTGCCGTTGATCCTGACAAAAACGCATCATGAGTCAAGTCCATGTGACTGTGGGGAATCCCATCAGCCCCCAGACACCCGCGTAATGCATGCGGTCAGTGTCCGGCAGGTAAAAACACCCGCTCCTTTTGTGCGTAAGGTAAGTAAAATGAATACAGGGCCACACTTACGTGGCTCACCCACACTGTCAACAATATTGGGCCGGCGTGCTAGATTGACAAGGGGCACGGTCATTAGATCCGCGATCAATCACCCACACATACCACGCATCGACGACAAGGCTATCCTTCCATCGCCGGTCGATTACACCCCATCACCCTTCCAAGTGGCAACCACAATGGTTCTGCCCACCACAGATGTCGATAAAGCCATCGCTCCGGCGGTAATATGCCAAATGGGGCTAACCCCACTGCAAGACTCTGACCAAATCGGTGCAACGGCGCAGTAACAATCGCGACAGTTTGCCGAAACGGAGTTGAAGCAGGCCCTAACAACCCGAGCCGAGCCGATATACGTCCCGCCAGCGGAGGGACGGGACATGAGTTACACCAGGCTATACTGGAAAGAACTCAACGGCCACCTAGGCACCTGCAACGATAGCATGGCACAGGTATTGTTTGCGAGACGGCGTTTCATGGACAAGTTGGGACTGCAAGTTGATACAACTGTTTGAGCTTCAGCATGACGTCGTCTTCCTCCGTCAGCCGCTTCGAAAGCGTGGTATACCAGGCTCGTGTTCACCCGTACGTACTGATGCACCCCCTGGTTCAGTTGACCCGGCTGGTCGAAGCCATGCCATGGAGTCTTCCTGACGCTTAGATCTGTGCATCCCTCTTTTTCGCAAGCTCTTCGTTTTTCTCCCATGGGTCAGTCGGCTTTTCTTCCGACTCTGGGACGTACACATTGGCGTACACCCAGGCTGTACCCTGTGGGGAAGGACGTGATTGCTCGGTGAGGTGTCAATCGTACGGTATTGAAGGGGCCGGTGGTATCAGTGTGACCTGAGCCCTACCGCCATATGGGTGTTTCCGTGCCACTGGGAGGTCCGTTTCCGGGTTGAGGATAGGAAACTCAGATTCATGTCTTCCACGACCATATTTAATAATGTCCTGTCCCAGTATGAGCTGTGCATCCATCATTTTGAGGTCGGGTTTACCCAACACGATGGTGCCTGGAAAGTCCGGGACTACCAAGACATGTATGGTGTAAGACATCCCGGATGGGAATTCGACTGTCAACGGCACGAGTCCTATTATCGCGCTCCGTTCGTTGGCACCCCGGATGAACCCGAGTGGGCCTGTCTTAAGTACAGCCGGACAGCTTGACGGCAGTACCCGAGATATTAGCCGACCGCCTAGATCGGGGCGAAGAAATTACAATCATCCTTCCAATCCATCCCACCGTCATGTGGTGGAGAGATGTTTTGGATCGGGTTATCGACGATCCCATTCCGATACCCAGCCGACAGGCAAAACCCCTCATTGCTTTCCGCTTGGGGTCCGTAAAAGACGGCTTATCATACCGTACCAAGCTCATGACCAGGAAGGTTGATGACTTACGGGAAACGGCATTCCAAATCTGCCCCGGCTTCTATCATAAGACCGCGGCGAAACAATATGCCGAGATGATTACCGACCTATAGGAGTTCGCCTCCTGGAACACACAAACCTCCACGCGATACCCAGGCCGGGACGCGAAGGACGAGGTTGAAGACCCGGACTCCATACTTGAGTACCCGGATGACCCACGGGACCAAAAACCCGTTAAAGGGATCATTGACGAAGTCATAGCACGACAACAAGGATCGCCAGATTTTGTCCGGGACCTAAAGGCCCAATTCTTGAAAAACAAAACTTTGTTCGGCCCACTTGTTGCCGGTGGCGTGACCCATACCGCCGCTAGGATAGAACGACAAGTTGGACAGACCATGCCCCGCCTCAAAGGATCGCGCCTCCGTGGCAGCTTCAAAGAGGAACAGATCTGTGAGGAAATGGTGCAGGACAGCGACCTCGACAGCGACTGAGGCTCGAACCCGGAGCGGCGATTTGTGGGGCGTGCCGCGCACATGTGGTTCTATGACCCGGGCGGCGGACTCAAGCGTCGGCAAGTGGGCGACAGGGAACCAGGGAGTTAAAGCTATATACAAGGAGGCAAGGGAGCAGGGGAGCGCGCGGTGGGCGGCGCTGCATCGGTGACTTTTATGCTCTATAAGCGAGCGTGACTTCAAGTTAGTTTTATAGAGTTAGTGCATATAGTTGTTGATAGTTTGAAGGCTCCGTTAATTTCTGAATAGGGATACAAATATTTACCATCATATATGCGAGGACTCTCATAGCAGCATAAGGTAGATGGGGCCGTTATTACTAAATAGGGGGAGCAATCATATGTAAGTTCTCCTATGGGCGAGTGGTCGTTAGCATAATAAACATAGATCCGTTAAACTTGAACATATGAAATTGTACATTTCAAAACTATAAGTAAAAACATTTAATTTAATGAAAGAATAATTGAAAAATAGTAAAACTGACTTCAAACCAATCGATTTCCCGTCGCCCACCGCTTTTTCCCAACTAATTTGCACACCCCCCACCGGAAAAAATTGGCCACCTTGCCACTTCAAAAAATGGTGCTTGTGATGACCAAAAATCAGAGTCAGTTTTCATATGTTCCCTGTATGCTCTTCGATAAATTTTATATAATATCTTTCTTTGTATGCTTACAATTAAATGTACAAAGTTTTTTACAAAAAGGTAACCTTAAGCCTGCAAACAAGCCGGCCAAAATCAGCAAAAATAGGGCATAAGGCCCTCACTCAGAAATTTTTTGATTTAAATACAAGGCAGGAACAAGTACAGAAAGTGAAGGAAATCAAAGAGACTATTTAATAAAAGCACTTTGTACAGAAAGTGCAGAAAAAAATTGAAAATCTCTAAAGATTTCACCCATGATTTTTTTAGCCTGTCTGCAGCCCAGAATAGATCACCAACAGCAGGGTTACAAAGAAAGGAGCAGTAGTTTAACATATGCAAAACAAAGACCATGTGATTGTGAATAGATTCAGCACATTACATTCCCAGAAAAGCACACACAACACATATAGGAGTGATACAAGACAGGTGCAAAAAAGGGCTTCAGGGAAGAAAGAACAACACATGCTACAGATAAGTTTACAACACACCATTTTGCAGACAGCATGGGCACAACGTTTGGAAAGACTGTGCAAGGCCACGGGACGTGAAAGGATGCATGAGAAACACACAAAAAAAAACACAAAACCCTCTCTAGCCATGACTTTTACCAATCTCGACCCCGCAAAAACCGTCAAATAAAAAAAAATTAGTGCGGCCTTCACTTCAAAGGCTACGTATGTCGATAGGCCTCTCTGTTCAAATATTTTTTTGGAAATTTTTCTGGTTTCCTCTCCGGGAATTGGCATGGTCTTGTCAAATATTGCCACAGAAATTCACGGGCCGGCGCCACCAAAATCATGTCGGAGGTCAAGTAGTAGCCTTTGTCGATAGGCCTCTCTGTTCAAATATTTTTTGGAAATTTTTCTGGTTTCCTCTCCGGGAATTGGCATGGTCGTCAAATATTGCCACAGAAATTCACGGGCCGGCGCCACCAAAATCATGTCGGAGGTCAAGTAATTCAAAGCAGGTAAATGTTCAAACCACGTTTCAAGCAAAAGCAAGCATGACACAAGTGTTTGTTTTAGAAAAAAGGGGTAGTTCACTATTTTTCACACTTATTTTCGACCGCAATTTTTACTTCTCAGGACATAGCAAATATGGTGTTTTTAACTGAAAAATGCTGTTTGCATGATGCACTCTGCACTCATTTTTACACACAAGTGCACAAATGAATTCACATGTTATGTTGAGTAATCCTGCCTAAGGGTTTTTGCAGAGAAGTACGGTACAAAAAAAAACTAGAAAAACATAGGTCGAAAATTAATTTGCCAAAATTCAGAACATACTCTGGAACACAGCAATACCTTTAATACACTGAAAAATTAAACTTCCGGCTACCTATTCCCAATAAAAACATTGAATTCTGTGCAAACAGCACTTCAAAATCTTGAATATTGAATGGGTTTACCTGCTTTGAAGTTGATGGGGGGCGCGGCTCTAACGACCACTAGAACCTACATATGGGACAATTTAATTAATAGTACTATTTAGTCATACCGGCCCACCCCAAGGACAATTACCTATTTTACCTATATCACTCTATGTGTAACGGTGAATTCAAGGCTCCGCTTTGGCGGTCTGGGGTTGGGCACTTAGTGACGTGTCAGGAATTATTCAAATCTCTAAGTAAAGTAAAGTACGAACCCGTCTAGTAGGGTAAGGTCCGTGTGTGACCGTGACCGAATTATATCTAATCATCGGTCAGCCTACCTATCATCTTCACTGAAAGTTATGATGGCAATAGGATGATATGACGGCATCATGATGATAAGGTGAGCATATCTCTTAGGTCACTCAGTGGTCGAGTCCCGGCCGCTAATCATCTTCATGATTAATTAATCATCATGATCCTTCAATTAATTTATCTATTTATGATATAGATAGTATAGTTAATCAAGTTAAACTGTTGAAGACTCAATCACTTTACGCAAACAGTTTTTAAGTAGTATACACTTGGGTGAGAAGCGATCGCTGATCCGAGCTGAAGCCGGCAACACAATATTGTGCTTAGAAATTAATATTTGTTATTAATAAAAAACTTCAAAAAAATAATAATATATATTATAGGCTTCCTCAGACTATGGCATCAGATCCAGATCCTGGACATGTGCCTCCATTAATATATAATAATAATAATAATAATAGTGCTTCTCTGTCAATGGCTGATGCAAATCTGCACATGCGCCTCCATCGTCTCACCCGTAAGGGGAGTACGAAGAATTGACGATAGGCTCTA
>WBZZ01003354.1:302500-305000 GCA_019918135.1 Paulinella micropora
TGTTTGCATGTCGGCTACCTACTCCGGGCCCTGCACGCTCACCGAGCTTTTCCAGGAACAGGTCTGTCAAACTCAATGCAAAAAACATATTTTCATAAGATGCTCCTAGCTCTTAACTACGACCAGCAATTACTTCGAATGTTGCTCTCAGCTTTCTTATCGTAATTGCTTGTCCAGATCATTTGAAAGCTCTCACCAAAGGCTTTTTAATGAAGCATGACACAGGGTCTGGATAAACTATTATTTGAGAACGAAGCGCTTCAAGTCATTGCTGATTGTACTTGAGAACTAGCAACATCTCAGTGCAAATGATAGATTTCCATTCCTAGGCCAAGGTTTCTCAAGTTTGCGGCCGAGCCGGCCCGGTGAGAAGTAGACTTGAGCGATTCGGCAAAAATGGAACGGGAAAAATCTATTCCTGAAGCAGCCCCGCAGAGAATCTAACTGGAAAACGTTGCGGTTGCAATCGGAGGCCGTATAAATAGTGAAGGAGTATATTGATGGTCGTTCGAATAACGAATGCAATCTATGCTCCCCTTTGAACTTCCCTCCTCCACTCGTACGTTCAATTGCCCGAGGTACCCGCATAAACCCTTCCGACAGAAATCTTAGAGCCTTGGAGCACTCTCCGGTTTTAAACTTGACATTGGTTCGACTTCACTGAGAAGCAGATTTTTGTTTGTTTCTTTGTTTATTTGTTTGTAGGTATTGAAGACGCCCAGCCATGTCGCGCTGGAGCTGGGGGACCAACAGCTGACCTATGCTGAGCTCGACCAACGCGCCCAGCGCTTTGCGGTTGCCTTGCACACACAGTTCGGCGTCGGCACCTGGGCGTACGTGGCGCTCTGTGCGGAACGCTGCGTACAGACCATGGTCGGGATGTTGGCTATTCTCAAGGCTGGAGCCGCCTACGTGCCTGTCGACCCCGAACAACCCGATGAATATCTGAGGTAATTACATGTACTGCCTTGGTGAGAGAGTTACTGCACAGGTAATGACACTGAGAATAGGCTGGAAACGAAGCGATTGAAGTGATTGCTCTTGGTACGTATACTCAAAAACTAGCAACATCTGCTGCATTAGGTTCGTTCTGCTCGATGCGGGTGTGTCTGCGGTGGTCTGCGCGGCTAGCCACGCTGAGCGCTTCCAGCGGCTCCTGCAAGACGACGAGCGGCAGCCGCGGCGACCGGAGCAGAAGCTAACGGCAGGGCAAGTAGCGGTTGAAGAGGCCGTGCTGCAGCGCTCCGGAGCCGTGCCGCCTGGTAAGAAATAGATGTTCCAAGTTATTGATTATGATGACCAATGACTTCAAACGCTTCGTTCTCAGCTTTTCTTTGCATCCAGATTCTATGTCACGGCTCATTAGAATCCCTTGGTGAGAGTTTGGTAATGAGCTACTGCACATGCGTTGACGATAAAGTTACGCGGAGAACCAAGCACTTGAAGTTATTGCTGATTGTACGTAAGAAAGAGGAATTTCTCGTGATAGAAAAGTTCCTAGTTATGTACAATGAGCGATGACCTTCAGCGCATTGTTCTTAGCCATTTCTGAGTTATTTTGCGGCTCGTAGAGCATAGCTCCTGAAAGCTGAGGCTAATAGCAGCGACACAGATTTTGACGCATCAAATGCATTCTATCAGCCAGGACACTGGCTTTGGACTACTTACTGAGAACGAAGCATGTGAAGACATTCACATTTGGACATTTCTGAGAATGAAAAATTACCGAATCTTCGGGGCAATCACGTTCCAAAAGACTGCTGATTCGGAGAGCTGTCACCCATGTGTTTGCTGGCTGTGTTTACGAAGAAAGAACCGCTCTGGTTGCTGCAGGCAGAGAGTTGCCAGGACCACACACGGGCTTGGAGGACGCTCTCGTGATCTATACTAGCGGGTTTGTATACCCCCCCCCCCCCCCTCTCTTTATATATATATATATATACATATATATATATATATATGTATATATATGTGTGTGTGTGTGTATCTTACCCTCCTCTTTCTTCTTCTTCTTCTTCTTCTTCTTCTTCTTCTTCTTCTTCTTCTTCTTCTTCTTCTTCTTCTTCTTCTTCTTCTTCTTCTTCTTCTTCTTCTTCTTCTTCTTCTTCTCCTCCTCCTCCTCCTCCTCCTCCTCCTTCTCATTCTATTTTGTTGCCCTACATGCCTTTTTTTTTGTAAATGGTCTCTTGATTTAGATCCACAGGCCAACCCAAGGGTGTCATCCTCACTCACCGCAGCCTCTGCGCAGCCGCCGGTCAACTGTGAGAAGTTCCTTAGGCTAGTTCATAAGCGTAGTCAGTAACGACTGCAAACGCTTCTTTCTTCTTTCTTACCCACCTGGCAGTGGTTGTTAATGCTTGTGCAGCTGCTCGTTTTACAGCTATGACCAAAGGCTTCCTAATGAGCCAGGACACAGTTTTGAGACGCAATCATTGGCTGAGAAAAAAATGCTGAAATTCATTTCTGATTTTACTTACTACCTAAGCGCTTCTCTTTTAAT
>WBZZ01003354.1:317500-325000 GCA_019918135.1 Paulinella micropora
GGTTGATGAAGTCGGGGTTGTAGAAAGGTAACTCACAACGAGCGTGAACTCCTGAAACCTCGACTTGCTCATGGCATCATCTCCTTAGGGCACGCGCTCCTGGGGAGTGTTCTAGTGTTGTCCCGTATAGTTCAAAAGGGCTCGGCTACCTTTCGGCTTGAACTGGGCACAGACACCAACCACAGCGAGACAGTGGTTGGTGTGCAGCTTGGCCGGTGCTGAAAGTTCTTGTCCGGGGGTAGTATAGGAGGCCATGGCTTTTCAAGCTAAGCCACGCCCATAGATTAAACATTAAACATATCTATCTATCTATCTATCTATCTATCTATCTATCTATCTATCTATCTATCTATCTTTCCATTGATAACACAGTCGCCAAGCACGTGCCTGTGTAATACTATCTTATGTACACAGGCCATCGTGTCCATGCATGCTGAGGATAGACAAAGAAGCAAGCTCGCGTCTGTTGACCCCTATCTCTCTCTCTCTCTCTCTCTCTCTCTCTCTCTCTCTCTCTCTCTTGAAGAACCAATCTCATACAGATGAAGAACGTGCTCCGCGCCGGGGCCAATAGACAAAAAACAAGCTTTCGCCCGTTGTACCCTTTCTTGCAGAACCGATGTTTTATGAATGCATACATATATGTATGTATGTATATATGTATATTTGTTGTAGAATCTGTTCCATGCGGGGGCTAATTCTATCACCACCGTGCTGTTTTTGGCCGCTGTTCGGACACGGTTTGGCATCACCTTGCCCCTGACCGACTTCTTTGCTCAGCCCACACTCCAATATGTTGCCGGCTACAGCGCTAGCAAGGACAAGCTAGCACGCGCTCCAGGTCATCTCTATCTATCTTCTAAATGTTCTCTTGATCTATCTATCTGTTGGCCTACCAAACCTGCCTACCTTTCTAGGTGAGTCGTGGCTCAATGTGAATGCCTTCTGTGTCTTCTTGACAGTTTCTGGCTTGAACAGCCTGCATACGTTCGATTTTAACAAATATGGCTCGCATTTGGAGCATATTGAAGCTCTTAACCTGCAGCCGCGCGTGTTGGGGACGGTGTGGTCGGCGCTGCACATGGCTTGGTATCAGTACTATACCTCTTTCCTGAGCGGGCACGCTGACGCCCATGCACCTGCCCAGCTGCAGCTGCAGCCCTCTGGCAAACGAGCTAGATTCGCCTCCTTGTTGCGTGCGAACGCAGTGAGGGCGAGAAACTTCGTTCTCTTACTGGCAGCTGCATGCTTTGCGAAATGGTGTCTTACAGGTACCAACCCTTTCACGTCTCACAGACCTGCCGGTGCTTTCTGGTTATATGCAGCCACAACCAGCATACGAGCTTTCCATGATGTGGTTGAGCTGTGGCTGCCGCCGACTTGGTGCAAGCTTTTGGTTCTAGTGGCCTATATTTGCGGCGTGTTTCCAAATGGTGACAGCGTGGAGCAGACGCTGGCTCCGTGGGCCTTGGCCTTGACAGCCCGGAACCTAGACTTCCTTGCTATTCTCATAACTTGGCAATATGCCTTCTTCAACCAGTGGGCATGTTATTGCATGGGATGGCTGAGCTTATGCCTGGAAAGCAGAATGCGCCGGTGGACGTTCAAGTTTGTCGCTTGGACACTCGTTATACTCACCTTGCCTGATTGGTGGTTTGAGTACTATCCCTTGACTGAGTATGCTGTCCTGCGACGCGCCTTGTTTTTGACGAAGGTTCTGGCCCAGGTTACCGCGGTGTTGTCTGTAGTGCCACAGTCCGTTAATATCTGTAGTGTAGCCGGTCGCTCTGCGTTCCTGAGCCTCGTGATATTTCTTATCATTCAGGACTGTAATGGTTATACTATCTACAGCGCAACTGGCTGGATATCCCGTCACATTACCAACTTCGTGCTGCCGTTTGTGTTCCACTGGGCTAGCGTGTTCCTGGGAACAATCTTGTGCTCCCCTTTGGGTGCCATCTATCTCTTGCAATATTTGCACTCTTGTACTAATGTGCGATCGTTGAGCAGAAATACCAAATGGGAGTAAGTTCTCATATGCATATGTGTTTAGTTTAGAAGTTGATACTTGATGGCTATGCAGTTGATCATTTTTTTTTTTTTTTTTTTTTACTTGCTGAAGCAGCATGTATTCATATATGTTGTTGTATCTCAAACTAATTTTGTTTTGTTTGTTTATGTTGGTTGCTTATGATGCGAAAGCGGCACTTGAATGTCGCTGATCAATTGTCTTGGTTACGACTATGTCCAAATGATCGTTTTGGTATGTGATATTGAATGACTGATAGGAGCCTAATAATACATGGTCTAATATTAATCATCGTTGCTATCATTTCTGTATCATCTGAGCCAGTTGGTTTACCTCTGTGATGTGTTTGTGTTCATGTGTTAACTTGAATTGTGTTTACGGCTCATACAGTTAAGTGAACAAAGTTGTTCATCATATCGACCATAAGTTTGTATCTATGAGAATCATCGTTCTTTTTCTTCCAACACGCGTTGGGGTCGGCTTCATTGCATCGGATAGGGCTTGCACACGTTGGGGGCGGCTTCTGCACGTCGGATCCGGCCTGTGCGAGACGGAGGCGGCTTCAGTGCACCGGGACCGGCGGCGAAGCACGAGGATCGATCGAGCGACGGCACAGCCTGGCGAGCACGACCGACACTAGGTCGGGGGGACGATGAGTGACTAGGGGCAGTGTTACGATAGTAGGATATTCGTAAAGATATTTAATGATTGAAACAGACTCATAACTGTTACTAACGATATGAAGACTGAGGAATACCTAAATAGGGACTCCGTAATCTCCAGACCAAGGATAACAGGCAGACCGGAACGGTAAGTATTGCCATTATATAACGGGTGGGCCGATAGCCGGTTACTGGGAATTGGGGTAAGAGGCAAGTATTTCGTCCCAGCAGCGGGGGATAATGGTTTCGGCCGGGCCGAAGGTGGTGGAAACCTGCCGGATTTCACGGGCGGCGGGTGGCGCGGATTGAAGTATCATCGAATGGCGTAACTGGAAGTTAATCAAAATCTTAAAAAGTGTAACTGTTGGCGTTTGGCCGGCCAACTTGAAATTTTGTTTAACTTATGGCACGGATTCGTCACCTTAATACGAGTACGGCGGTGACCGTCACTCAGGTTCGTATTTGCATTCTATCCCGCGGTTGGTCGGCGGCGAGCGGCCCCCGGGGGCGTCAATTCGACCCCTGGCGCGCATACTGTGCGCGCGCTCGGGGGGGGAGACGGGATTATGCCGGCCCACCCGGTATATAATGGCAGCTCAATACTTACCGTTCCGGTCTGCTGGTCATCCTCAGGCTTGGTCTGGAGATTACGGAGAGTCCCTATTTTAGGTATTCCTCAGTCTTCATATCGCCGGTCACGTTAGCCGGAACAGTCCGAGTCACCTACTATGAGTGAGTCTGTTCAAGTCTAGTATTAAATAGTATCCTACTATCATAACAGTAACGGAGGCCTCGGATATTTCCCACTCAAGTTACGCTTCCCCACTCAAGTTGCCTCGGATATTAAATAGTAGCCTACAGTCACCGTACTACGTGACTCCGACGGTAGAGCTGAGTGGGCCCGGAACTTCCGAGTACGAAGCAGAAGAGATATTTAATAAAATGAAAGAGGTATCAAGTTAATATCAAGAGCCATGATCATGATTATTAACATAATATTAATAATATCATAACTTGTGACCGTAGGCTTGAAAAGAGAAAACATGAAGTGGAAAAAAAAGTTGAAAAAAAATTCAAGTTCTTGTTCAGGGCCCACCCCGGGCCGGTATATAATGGCAGCTCAATACTTACCGTTCCCGGCGGTCTGCTGGCCCGGGTTATCCTCAGGCTTGGTCTGGAGATTACGGAGTCACTATTTTAGATATTCCCCCGGCCAGTCTTCATATCGCCGGAACAGTCCGAGTCACCTACTATGAGTGAGTCTGTTCTAGTACTATCATGATTAAATATCCTACTATCATAACAGTAACGGACTCGGGAGGCTGTGGCCCGGCCGCTGGAAATATTCAAGTAGTAATATCTGAGCCTGGCACCCCTTCCATTTTCCTGCTTCAGAGTCTTACGCTTCCTACTCAAGTTGCCTCGGATAGTAGCCTACAGTCACCGTACTCCGTCGGTAGAGCTGAGTGTGCCCGGAACTTCCGAAGCAGAAGATATTTAATAAAATGAAAGGTATCAAGAGCCATGATCATGATTATTAATAATATAACTTGAAAAGAGAAAACATGAAGTGGAAAAAAAAAAGTTGAAAAAAAATTCAAGTTCTTGTTCCTTGAAAGTGTTTACCTGTTTAATTTAACTGCTATATCCGTCCGCACTTCAAATCAGCACTACTTTTGCAAATGGCAAGTTACCGTCAATTTATCAATAGATATTAATACAAAAAATACATTAGTAATGTCAAATACTAAATAATTTAATGAGAATGATCAGATTTTAAGGATGATAGTACGTTCGCACTAACCCGAACTAATATTTTCTTCTTTCAAAATGTTTAGATTCTACCACTTCGAGTTTGTGATTGATTATAGTGAAGGGCTTATTGAGGTACCAAGCTAGGTCTGTAGAAAAATTCAAGGCCGACAAAAATAGGGAAGAATTATTGAAAGCAAGGAGGATCAATGAAAAATAGTTCAGTGAGGAGTATCTACAGGAAGGAGGTTGAGGGGAAGTCTCTAAAATCACTCTTGACAGGAGTTGTTGAGGGAGGAAGTAAAGCCTCAAGTTATTAGAATGGAAACAAACTCCTGCGAAACTACCACCAAACAGTTTTAGAACCATCGGGGCAGCGAAAGTGTCGAAGATACAGTGAATACTCGATTGAAATATAACTTGTTAAGCGTTTTGAAGGAGTGAAGGGAGACGGAAGGGAGACTGCGGAGATCACTTAACCTACCGACATCCATTTTGCTGCCTTGTCTGAGCAGACATCACTAGGATAACAAGCTTTTGCGTTTCCTGTATCAAGCCGCTTCGACGCTTATCTTACTTTCCGACACATGTCCTGTGACCCTCCTTGCGAAGTCTGAGAAGCTCGAAGCTGTTTTCAGCTAGGCACGTCCTTCTTGCCTAAGGAGCAAAAAGGCACAAACTTAGACTCAAATTTACAACAGTAGTAAAATAATAATAATAATGATAATAATAATAATAATAATAATAATAATAACAATAACAACAACAACAACAATAATAATAATAATAATAATAATAATAGTGCTTCTCTGTCAATGGCTGATGCATTTCTGCACATGCGCCTCCATCGTCTCACCCGTGAGGGGAGTACGAAGAATTGACGATAAGCTCTAATGACACCCCCGCAAGGGCAGTTCCAACACTTCCAGACGGGCCGGTATGTTCAATGAAAATACTGGTCCAGAAATAGACCGGTTTGTTCAATGAAAATACTGGTGGCACCGACGGGAATCGAACTGGCGACAGGGCCCAGATGGTAGAACTTGACCACTGGGCTATCACGGTGTCCAATAATAATAATAATAATAATAATAATAATAATAATAATAATAATAATAGTGCTTCTCTGTCAATGGCTGATGCAAATCTGCACATGCGCCTCCATCGTCTCACCCGTGAGGGGAGTACGAAGAATTGACGATAGGCTCTAATGACACCCCCGCACGGGCAGTTCCAACACTTCCAGACGGACCGGTATGTTCAATGAAAATAATGGTGGCACCGACGGGAATCGAACTGGCGACAGGGCCCAGATGGTAGAACTTGACCACTGGGCTATCACGGTGTCCATAATAATAATAATAATAATAATAATAATAAAAATAATAATAATAATAGTAAGAATAAGAATAACAATAATAACAACAACAACAACAACAACAATAACAATACTAATAACAACAACAACAACAATAATAATAATAATAATAATAATAATAATAATAATAATAATAATAACAATAGTGCTTCTCTGTCAATTGCTGATGCAAATCTGCACATGCGCCTCCATCGTCTCACCCGTGAGGGGAGTACGAAGAATTGACCATAGGCTCTAATGACACCCCCGCAAGGGCAGTTCCAACACTTCCAGGCGGACCGGTATGTTCAATGAAGATACTGGTGGCACCGACGGGAATCGAACTGGCGACAGGGCCCAGATGGTAGAACTTGACCACTGGGCTATCACGGTGTCCAATAATAACAATAATAATAACAATAATAATAACAATAATAATAATAATAATAATAATAGTGCTTCTCTGTCAATGGCTGATGCATTTCTGCACATGCGCCTCCATCGTCTCACCCGTGAGGGGAGTACGAAGAATTGACGATAAGCTCTAATGACACCCCCGCAAGGGCAGTTCCAACACTTCCAGACGGGCCGGTATGTTCAATGAAAATACTGGTCCAGAAATAGACTGGTATGTTCAATGAAAATACTGGTGGCACCGACGGGAATCGAACTGGCGACAGGGCCCAGATGGTAGAACTTGACCACTGGGCTATCACGGTGTCCAATAATAATAATAATAATAATAATAATAATAATAATAATAGTGCTTCTCTGTCCATGGCTGATGCAAATCTGCACATGCGCCTCCATCGTCTCACCCGTGAGGGGAGTACGAAGAATTGACGATAGGCTCTAATGACACCCCCGCACGGGCAGTTCCAACACTTCCAGACGGACCGGTATGTTCAATGAAAATACTGGTGGCACCGACGGGAATCGAACTGGCGACAGGGCCCAGATGGTAGAACTTGACCACTGGGCTATCACGGTGTCCAAAATAATAATAATAATAATAATAATAATAATAATAATAATAATAATAATAATAATACTATATCTGAGGCGTACTGATGCAGCTAATGGCATATCCTCAACGGACATAAGCCTCCAATACCCTTGTTCGAGGTCCTCCACCCCCCCGTGTCAGTCTCTTGCCTGATGATCGGGGCCACCGATGGAGCTCCTGAGGGCAAGACTGCACTAAGCCGAGGTTATTCCGCAGTCCCAGCAACCTCTTGCAAGACGTCACCGAATGTGCAAGTGCGTACACCAAGCGCGGTTGCTAGAGCTGCCTCGAAACCCCACCCATAACAATCTGGTGTCTGCTGGGTCCTGGGCTATCAACCAGCATATGCGGAGTTTAAGATCTTTTACGCGCGCAACGACCCTCCTCCCCAGCATCTACCACCAAAGGGTTATGAGTTGGCGTCACAGTTTAACGCCTTGAGGCCATTGGGCTGTAATAATAATAACAATAATAATAATAATAATAATAATAATAATAATAATAGGCTTCCTCAGACTATAGCATCAGATCCAGATCCTGGACATGTGCCTCCATTGGGTCACCGGGGTCAGCCGATCCCAACGCATTGTCAGGACACCAAACAGACATAGCAGCAACAGCAACAGCAGGGGCTAATAATAATAATAATAATAATAATAATAATAATAATAATAATAATAATAATAATAATAAT
>WBZZ01003354.1:337500-345000 GCA_019918135.1 Paulinella micropora
GAAACCGGCCTGCAGCCCTACCAGTATTACTTGCGCTACCTGTACAAGCAACAGACCTACAAAACTCCTCAGGTTTAGCCAACCCCACCCTGTATGTGCTGCAGCAGCCATGGAGTCTTGTTGTTGCTTCCTCCAGAATGGCAGGCCTTGTTTTTGCTATGCATGGAGCTGCATGTGTGTGCAGGAGCGCTTCGAGCAGCCCTACCAGGACTACCTGCAGACACCTTTGCAAGTCCCTGCAATGCTGCATCATGTGCAACAAATTGCCGTGCTGCTTTCTATTTTCTTTCTTTCTTCTTCTTGCCTGATTCACACCTTCCTCTGTATGTATTGCTTTCCTATTTATTTCTCACGCTGAGTGTTTATTTGCAGCCCTTGTTCCATAACCTGGCCTCGCAGACCTACGAGACGTTCGAGAAGGACCCGATCAAGTGCGTGCGTTCTGTTGCCCAGTTTGCCATGTTTCCTCTTATTTGCTCCACTTGCCAACTTCGTCTTGTCGCATGGCATCTCCTGTAAAATCATAACTACTTCCGAATCCTTATTCGCTTCTTTTTTTTTTTTTTTTTTTTTTTTTTTTTTTTTTTTTTTTTTTTTTTTTTTTTGTTTTTTTTTTTTTTGAATGCAAGTGTGTGTACGTGTTGGTTGTTGTGCGTCGTGTTGCTGCAGGTACAACCGCTACCAGCAGGCGGTGCACGCTGCGTTGCTGGCGCACCGCGACGCGCCCTCCGCCGACAGGACGCGGCTGCTGGTGGTGATGGTGGTGGGCGCAGGAAGGTAAAACACGACAACTAACTCTCCTTACCTTGCCATGCTCTGACTTTTACTTTTTCACAAGCTGTACAAATGGTTCAAAAGTACTTTATATTGAGCACTAAGGTAGGAGGGTAGAGGCAGAGTGCTGGCTTGAAAGAGGGAAAATATGTACTCGGCGAAACAGATGGTGTTGGTGCTAAGGGGTCCACTGGTGCAAGCTGTCCTGGACGCGTCCAATCAGGTCCCGCTGCCAGTTGCCATACTTGCAGCCGTTGAGGCCAGCTGCATGCTTAACACGCGCTCGCTCCCGTCTCATGCGCATCGTTTGGAGTGCCTCCTAGTTCTGACCTGCGTGGCATGCTGTTGGTTACTGCAGGCGGGGGTGCCTATTCGTCTGTATGCCATCGAAAAAAACCACAACGCCATCGTCACTCTGCGCAACAGGCACCTCCACCAAACACCGCAACAGCACGTGGACAACAGAGGAGAGAGAAGACATATCCAACCGGCATTTACAAGAAAGACACATGCATGTGTGGACGAGGGTTTGAAGCGAAGAGCAATGTGATGACTGGTTAGGAACGCGACCGAGTGGGAGGGCAAGGTGCGGGTGGTGCAGTCCGATATGCGCGTCTGGCAGCCGCGAGGCCCCGACCGGGATGTCAAGGTCGCGCTGCTGCCACACACTGCATGCCCTGACCTGCCTGACCCTCCAACTGCATACCCTGACCTGCCTGGACCAGCTCCGCGCTGCTGCTGCCTGCGTCGCAGTGGCCATGCCTGCCGCAATCTGTGTTGATGGCCACACGAAGCATGCCTGGCAAGCAATACAGAGAAAGCACATCCGCTTTCGTTTTGCTAAGAAAAAAATGTGCACGTTTGTTGCATGGATAGACAGATTGAGCTGGAGTTACTTGAAATGTGCTCCTGCTATACATAATAGCACTAAGAATCAGGAAGGAAACGGTTAGCTCAGTGTTCCTATGGCCTTGGCAGGCTGATATTTTGGTGTCCGAGCTGTTGGGGTCCTTTGGAGACAACGAGCTATCTCCCGAATGCTTGGATGGGGTACGACTCTTTGGCTTCTTTCCAGATACCCTGTTTTCCCCATTTTTCGGCCTTTTTTTCGTTCAAAACTTGAATATCTAGTCTCCTCTTATCATCTCAGCCATAGCTCCGAGTTTATTCGTATGTGGATGTGTTTGTTCGACTTGCATCCGATCGAGATGTGACGATGTAATTTGTCTAACCATGCACCATGGCCGCGAGCTATCTCGTTGCTTGATTTACTTCTCGAGTGAGTACTTCAGTGTGGTGGCGTTGTTTGCCATGTGTGTGTGGCCAGGCGGCGCGTTTTCTGGCGGCGGGTGGCATCAGCATCCCCTGCGACTCCACGTCCTACCTGCTACCAATCTCTTCCGCCAAGCTGTCGAGCGAGGTCAGCTGCTGCCTGTGTGCGTTATTGAGCCTGGCCTGGTCCGCAGGTGGGTGCCCTCGCCAAGTCCTGCGCCGACATCTCCGAACGGCAGGCCTTCGAGACGGGTCTCACATACCCTCTGCACTCACACGCACTTGTCCTGTCCTGCCGGCTGCTGTGAGCGCTGGACACATCCTGCGCGAGGCGTGTCGTGCACTTGCTGGACTGCCTAGACTGTGTGTGTTTAATTGGCTGACTAGGCTATGTGGTCAAGCCTCACAACTTCCGTCCGCTGTGTAGCCAACCACTCCCTTGCTTCCATTTCGTGCACCCCAACCCGCCCCGCTTTCCCCCTGCCAATCCACCGCTGCTCCCCCGCCACCGCAACCAACCCTATCCGCGGCTGCCTGCCGGTTTCCAACCCGTGGCCTCTACTGCCACCGCCGCATCTGCCAGCACCTCCGACCAGGCTCCCATGGTCCTGTTCTTAACAACTTCTGCTTGTACTACCTTGCTGGCCTGGTGTGGGCGCCACTGCGTGCACTGTGCGGGCAGGAGACGGGGGAGGCGCCCGACAGCGCGGAGACAGAGCAGGCCCCTCCAGCAACATCAGCCCCAAAGGTCGGCCCGCGCAGCCGCTTTGGCTCTTTGCAACACGCATGGTGGGCATGGCGACAGGACGGCGTGGAGTTCGCAGACAGCGCAGACAACGAGCTGGGGGAACCCACTGTGGACAACAGCAGGCAAGCAGCATAGCCAAGCAGCAAAGCCAAGTAGCTAATCCAAGCAGCAAAGCCGACCTCATGCAAATGTGCGCGCGCCAACAGAAATATTTGAGCTTTTTCGATCGCTGAGCACGCCTTCGTCAGCATGGTTTGGTTTCCGTTGGCTGGTAGGTACTCTGTGATGCGCTTTCCCATCCGACTTGGAGGACTGGTCAGCAATCCTCCTCCTCCACACCGCATACTGCTGCAGCAGAGCTCCAACTGAGCGCATCTATTGTGTGTTCTAGGTACATGGCTTCATCGGTTACTTCCACAGCAACCTTTTTGAGAACATCAACATCAGCATATACCCGCCAACACAATCGCCCGGGATGTTTAGTTGGTAAGCTTCACCTTCGATCCTTACATGTCTTGCATATGCGCATCAAGCAACGTTGGCTAGATGAATGTAATCGCGAAGTACATGGAATGGCATGCATTGTGTGACGTTGCATTCTATGCTTCCTTTTTATCATACACGACAAAATAAGGAATCATGGTCAAAATGATAAATTTGATGTCATTTTTGGGGGAAAAAAATGACGTACATCATGGTGGCAAGTGTTATTTCATTGTCCACGGCAGGTTTCCTATTTTTTTCCCCTTGCGCACTCCCTTGACGGCGCTGGATGGCTCAGTGCTGGAGCTTCACTTCTGGCGAAGGTTGTGCAGTGCACCAGCGCAGAGAAAGAAAGAAATAAAGAGAGAGAGAGATAGAGAGAGAGAGGGAGGGAGGGGGGGGGGGGGGCTCAATTCTCTCCTTGAGGTGGATTCGGCTTCCAAAACGCAAATTCCAGTATATTATTGTTACCTTTGCGGCTTGCGTGGTCGTGGTAGTGAGTTTGTCTCGCCTTCCACAAAGGCAGGCTCACAAGATATTATGAGTTACTTTTTCCGTTGGGTGTCTTGAATGCCTGTCTGTGCCTGTTTTCAGGGTGGACCCCGTCGCTCGAAACGTGTGGTATGAATGGTCACATCCACTCGACAAATGTGCAGGTAGAAACGTACATATCTACTGGTTTGCTTCAGGTGTGTGGCTGGAGAAGGCAGAAATCTCATCTCTTCGGTAAGATCATGCTTCCAGCAGATAGTGCAGGTGTATGTTTTTCATGGCTGCAATGGTGCTCTATTTAGCTTTGCGGTGTTCTGTTTGTAGTGACTTGCGCGGTTGAAATTATTTCTTTTTTCTGTGTTCTTTCTGTTTGCTCTCTGTTGGTCGTGCTGAAAAGGTACATAATCCAGGAGGGCGTTCTTCCAAAATGCATTTCTAAGCGCACACGTTCTTTGCGACAGAGCTTAGTGCTCCGTTATAGAATTACTTAATGCGTGTGAAGTCTTCTCCCCATTTTGTTTCGCTCGATCAAAATGAGGCGTGCGAATGTTCGATTGACAAACCAACACCGGTTTGCAAAGCTCTGACCTGACTCGACGTAGCTCCGACGGGCGTGGCCGTCCTCTCTCTCTCTCTCTCTCTCTCTCTCTCTCTCTCTCTCTTTCTCTCTCTCTCTCTCTCTCTCTCTCTCTCTCTCTCTCTCTCTCCGAGGCTCTCTAGTTTTCTCTCCATTCCTCACTCAGTCCAGTCGTCTTCTCTTCTTCGATTGCGCTCTCCATCTTCTGCTTCGTCTTCACGGTCATGATCTGTTGGACCTTGACGATTTTTCTCCAGGCCCCCGTGTCTTTCAAAAGGAGACCACTTCGCTTGGCCAAAGAGACCATTCTCAGGCTTGCGCCGCGGCATGACATCATGTTCCTCCTCCCTCACTCTTCCGGTGTACATCCGAGTCACTTGCTTGCACTGATCTCTGGCCGGTTGCACTTGCGATGAGAGCTTGACTCTCCAAGTTCTTTCTCTTGTCTTCTCCCCATTTTCCCTTGTGGTCTGCCTACTTCTCCCTTTCGCAGCCTTAGCCCTTTTCTTACCTAGCTGTTCTCCATCTTCAACGTAACAATGCTTCCTAGCTTTTCATCTCTACGAAAAGCAAGCGTTCGGCTTCAGATGAATTTGTTATAAAATATTATCAATAAAAAGTCGTTCAGATCAGTGGCGGAAAAAACCAACTTTGATGAACAAGAGCTTCGCAAGGCTGACTGCCGGTAACGGGGGCGTCCCCCTGGTGCCGGCCCACCCGGTATATAATGGCACTGAATACTTCAACTACCGTTCCGGTCTGTCGGTTATCCTTGGTCTGGAGATTACAGAGTCCCTACTTTAGGTATTCTTCGTCTTCCTTAACGTCTTCATTTCGTCAGGACAGTCAGTATGATCCGACCGATTATTAAATATCGGAGCGGTGACTATTGTAACAATCTGGAGTCGCTAATAAAATCAACGGGGTATGACCGGGAAATTTCCGCAGTTTTTCGGAAATTTGAAGACGGTTCTTATTAATAGCAAACACTGGTGTCGAGACTCCGAAAAAGCATGGGTGGGGAATTGAACTGAGACGGTTTTGTAAGTTCGACTGTGACTTCTCGCGCGCGTAAAGGCGCGCATAGGGGTGAGCCGCGGCGGCGCTCGGGGGAGAGAACTTGAAGGGATTATGCCGGCCGCCCACCCGATATATCATCTACTTGAATGCCGGACAATACCGTGAGTGATATTAATAGTAAGCAACCTACTCAAGTTAAGCTAATCCCGCATTCAAGTCACAAGTTCAGAGCCGGTCCTACTGAGCGGAAGTTTCAATCAAGTTAAGCTAATCCCGCATTCAAGTCACAAGTTCAGAGTCCTACTGAGCGGAAGTTTCCGGCGTTAAACGTTATATTAATAAACTGATATTTACATTTGTTTGTTATTAATAAGTACTAGCCTCTAACGGTAATATGGTTATAATTACAAAACTTGTACAAGTAAAAGTTACTTCATCTGACTCGAACTGAGTGTGCTGTTCAAGGCAAAGTTGAACTGTTACTAACTTCTAATATACACATGGTCAAACTATCCCGACTGTCATTCATTTTACTATTGCTGTTGACATTCAAGACAACAAAAAAAATTGATTTTTCTGTTTTGGTTGGAATTTCAGTTTTGGTTGGAATTTTGATTTTGGGTGAAAATTTGAATTTTTCAAATTAACGGCTATATTCGTCCGCAAAATATCGTAAATTTTCGCGAAATGTTTCAGTTAAATTTGAAAATTTGAATTTTTGTCACAAAAATGAAAAACTGTCACAAAAATGAAAATCTGACACAAAAATGAAAAACTAATTTTTGTTGTTGTCTTGAATGTCAACAGCAATAGTATGATCATATACAGCATCATGAATAGCCAAATATTTACTAAATTGAACTTAACAACTTGGGACACAGATCTAATCATGCCATCTGCTTTTTCCTTCTTCTGTTTTTCTTGCGCACAGCTTTCTTTTGAGAGCTTTCTGTTTTGTCTGCTTTGTTCTTAGATACATTCTCTCCTGCTTCTAATTTACATTCCTGAGAAATGTGTTGCTTTCCTGAACTGTCATCAAGATGTTGTCCAGCCATTGCTTTCGCACCAGTTGCTAGCATATTTCGGTTTGACTCTGGAAGGCCCAACTGCCCTTTTTTGTTCTGTCGCTGTTCTTTGCTCTGTCGCTGTGGCGAACTGCCGGTTCCTTCCCTCAACGCGTTGTCTTCTCCTCTGCCCACTTCTGGCTTCACGTGTGCGTGTCCCTTTTTCTCTGCAAAAACGTGCTCCGGTCCCGCAGACCCTTCCAGACTATCTATTGCATCCGAGCGCCACGGATATTTTTGCTTCTGTTCCTGCAGGCCGCCCTCTTTCTGGTCGCGACTGTTGGCGGCTGGGCGGGGCGCCATGTCGATGAAGGCAGCGGCGTTGGGCTGCTGCGCCTGGTGGTCGTAGAGCTCGGCCTGCAGCAGCGCCGACAATGCGTCCTGCGGCCGGTACCTACGCATGCGGGTATGTATGTTTGTATGTATGTATGTATGTATGTATGTATGTATGCATGTATGCATGTCTGTATGTATGTATACATATATGTATGTATGTATGTATGTATGTATGCATGTATGTATGTATGTATGTGTATGTATGTATGTATGTATGTATGTATGTATGTATGTATGTATGTATGTAAGTGTGTATGTATGTATGTATGTATGTTTTTGTATGTATGTATGTATGTCTGTGTGTATGTATGTATGTATGAATGTATGTATGTAAGTATGGGCCACCAGCCACTTGCATGCGTCTTGCATATACAACTCCTGCCAGCACCTGCGTGTTAAGATATCTATGCGTGTGTATCTCTCTCCTCACAGGGCGCTGTGTCTGTGTGCCTTCCTGCCCCCTTCCTGATATCTGTTCCTGTCTTTCCTTTCTTCCCCCCCCCCCCCCATCTGATTCCTTATATGCTTACTTGTACTAGCAGGATATGGGGAGGATGGGAGGGAGGCAGGGCGGGAAGTGTGATAGTTTAGGAATACTTCTTGTGGAGATCGGTGAGAATCTGGCGGTTCAGCTCCAGGGAGTCTGTCTCCGGCGTGCACCAGAAGCGAAAGCTGTTGTGTGGGACCTATTCAAAGTACAGAATGAGCTTTGTGTGTAGATGTCTATTTCAAGT
>WBZZ01003354.1:352500-355000 GCA_019918135.1 Paulinella micropora
CCTTCCCCTTCCTCTTCCTCTTCCTCCTCTTCCCTCTTCTTCCCTCTTCTTCCTTCTTCTTTCTGCCTTCTGCCTCCTTCTTCTTTCTTGTTTCTTGTTTCTTGTTTCTTGTTTCTCCCTTATTCTTTCTTCTTTCTTCTTTCTTCTTTCTTCTTCTTCTTCTTCTTCTTCTTCTTCTTCTTCTTCTTCTTTCTTCTTCTTCCTTCTTCTTCTTCCTTCTTCTTCTTCTTCCTTCTTCTTCTTCCTTCTTCTTCTTCCTTCTTCTTCTTTCTTCTTCTTCTTTCTTCTTCTTCTTTCTTCTTCTTCTTTCTTCTTCTACTTTCTTCTTCTACTTTCTTCTTCTTTCTTCTTCTTCTTTCTTCTTCTTCTTTCTTCTTCTTCTTTCTTCTTCTTTCTTCTTTCTTCTTCTTTCTTCTTCTTTCTTCTTTGTTCTTCTTTCTTCTTTCTTCTTTTTCCTTCTTTCTTCTTTTTTCTTTTTTCTTCTTTTTCTTCTTTTTTCTCTTTTCTTCTTTCTTCTTTCTTCTTCTTTCTTCTTCTTTCTTCTTCTTTTTTCTTTCTTCTTCTTTCTTCTTCTTTCTTCTTTCTTTCTTCTTCTTTCTTCTTCTTTCTTCTTTCTTCTTCTTTCTTCTTTCTTCTTCTTTCTTCTTTCTTCTTTTTTCTTCTTTCTTCTTCTTCTTTCTTCTTTCTCCTTTCTTCTTCTTTCTTCTTTCTTCTTCTCTTCTTTCTTCTTTCTTTCTTTCTTCTTTCTTTTTCTTTCTTCTTTCTTCTTCTTTCTGCTTTCTTCTTCTTTCTTCTTTCTTCTGCTTTCTTCTTTCTTCTTCTTCTGTCTTCTTCTTTCTTCTTTCTTCTTCTTCTTTCTTCTTCTTCTTCTTTCTTCTTCTTCTTTCTTCTTCTTCTTTCTTCTTCTTCTTTCTTCTTCTTCTTCTTTCTTCTTCTTCTTCTTTCTTCTTCTTCTCCTTCTTCTTCTTCTTCTTCTTCTTCTTCTTCTGCTTCTTCTTCTTCTTCTTCTTCTTCTTCTTCTTCTTCTTCTTCTTCTTCTTCTCCTCCTCCTCCTCCTCCTCCTCCTCCTTCTTCTTCTTCTTCTTCTTCTTCTTCTTCTTCTTCTTCTTCTTCTTCTTCCCTCCTAATCATTCTTCTACTTCCTTCTTCTTCTTGGTTTCCTGTTTGCTTTTTGTCTCGCTCTTGTTTTATCTCTTTTGGTTTCCTGTTTTCTTTTTGTGTTGGTTCTTGCTTTGTCTCTTGTCCCTTGTTTTGTCTCTTGTCTCTTGTTCTTTCTCTTTCTCCTTGTTCGGTCTCTTGCCTCTTGTCTCTTTTTCTTCTTCTCTTGTTCTGCGGGGACCCGTCGTAGCGCTTGGGTTCGCTCTCTTGTCTCTGTATCTCTTGTCTGCTGTCTCTCTTTTTCTTTTATCTCTTGTCTCTTTTTCTTCTCTTGTTCTGCGGGGACCCGTCGTAGCGCTTGGGTTCGCTCTCTTGTCTCTTGTCTGCTCTCTTTTTCTCTTGTCTCTTGTCTCTTTTTCTTCTTCTCTTGTTCTGCGGGGACCCGTCGTAGAGCTTGGGTTCGCTCTCTTGTCTATTGTCTCTTGTCTCTTTTTCTCTTATCTCTTGTCTCTTTTTCTTCTTCTCTTGTTCTGCGGGGACCCGTCGTAGCGCACATGCGGCTTCAGGCGAAACATTCCCTACATAGGTATGTGTGTACCTATCTATGTATGAATGTATGCATGTATGTATGTATGTATGTATGTATGTAAATAACCACATGTATGCATGCATGTATGTATGTAGATAACCACATGGATGAAAAATTGAAAGAGAAGCTAGCCAGAGGCTATCTCGTTCCGAAAGATGGCACGTGTGGGTTCCCTGCTGTATATGTGTGTGTGAGTGTGTGTGAGTGTGTGTGTGTGTGTGTGTGTGTGCGTAGCGGCGTGGTTTGTTTGCGGTTGGTCGTGTGTGTGTGTGTGTGTGTGTGTGTATGTGACCTGCCAGCTGCCCTCGTAGGCGCGGCACTTCTTCTGCGCCAGCGGACCTAAGAGACAGGTAGATAGGTAGGTAGGTAGGTAGGTAAGTGGGTAGGTAGGTAAGTAGGTAGGTAGGTAAGTAGGTAGGTAGGTAGGTAGGTAGGTAAGTAAATGGTAAGGGCGAGGGGCAACCGATGATAGGCACGTGGCGCAGCTTGGACCAGTACTGCGAACAGAAACCGTGCCACAGACTAGGCGCTGCGCACAACACACAACACACACACAACACACACACAATACACACACAATACACACACACACACAGCACCATTGCAACACAAGTACACATACATACGTACGTACATGCACACATACATATAGACATACATACATATAGACATACATACATTCATACATACATACATACATACATACATACATACATACATACATACATACATACATGCATGCATACATACATACATACATACATACATGCATACATACATACATACATACATACATACATACATACATACATA
>WBZZ01003354.1:365000-367500 GCA_019918135.1 Paulinella micropora
CTGCAAGGGGCGCTTTATGGAACGAGCCCTGGCCCCGCCTGGTACTAGGGAGCTTTGGTATTGCCTGTATCAGTCCCTTCCGTGCAAACATCACGGCTTAGCTGGGCATCGGGTTAATACTTTACCCACAGACTTCCTGGTTGACGAAATCAGAAGCTCCTTTTTTCTGACATTAGTCGATATTTCATCTATCTATCTATCTATCTATCTATCTATCTATCTATCTATCTATCTATCTATCTATCTATCTATCTATCTATCTATCTATCTATCTATCTATCTACCTACCTACCTACCTACCTACCTACCTACCTACCTACCTACCTACCTACCTACCTACCTACCTATCTATCTATCTATCTATCTATCTGTCTATCTAATCTGTTTACCTACCTACCTACCTACTTACCGATCTAATGCAATACGATTCCGGTTAAGCTTAAAGGGCCTGCTGCAGAAGTGCTGGCGCAAGGGCGCGCATCCTCTCCCCTCTCTCCTTCCCTACCCTCCCTACCCTCCCCCTCTCTTCTTCTGTGTGTGTGTGCTGTTTTTCAAAGTGAAGGATTATTTCATTCAGTTCAATGCAACGCGAATTATGTGTCCTTCCCTTGAGATGTGCTGATGGTGTGCGTTTGCCTTGTGTTGGCTTGTGCAGTGAGCAGTTCAGCAGCAAGAGCGCAATACAGAGGGCCATGGGGGTAACTTGCCGCTGTTGACGCAGCCTCGCACACAGTCTGGCAGACACAGATCCTTCACCAGCACTCCGCGATGCCGCTCGCACTTCTGCTTTGCTGGCCACGAATGAACCATGATTCTGACATGAAGCAAGAGGATACGACGGAGCGAGCGTGTGGCTGGTTTGGTTTGTGAAGGACATGGTGACCGCCTGGCCCATCATGATTGCCTCGGCCGGCATCGCGCTGGGCCTGAGCTTCCTCTACACCTACTTCACGCAGCAGTGCGGGTAGCTGGCCGCGCTCTCATGCCTTGCCAGTCGCCATGCCAGCCGCCCGCGCCCGCACTCTCTCTCTCTCTCTCTCTCTCTCTCTCTCTCTCTCTCTCTCTCTCTCTCTCTCTCTCTCTCTCTCTCTCTCTCTCTCTCTCTCTCTCTCTCTCTCTCTCTCTCGCTCGCTCTCTCTCGTGCGGGAGCAGTCGCGCTTGTGTGCGTGGACAGGCGCTGTCTGGTGGTGCTGCTGGTGCTGATGATCGCCGTAGCGGGCGGTCTTTGCGGCTACGGCATACTTGCCGGAGTCTACAGCCAGAAACAAGACCCCATCGTGTCCTTCTACACACAGGCCTCGCTCAAAGCACAGGTCCTTCCCAGCAGAAGGGGGAAGAGGATTTGTGGGTTTTTTTTTTGGGGGGGGGGGGGGGCTTGCAGTGAGAGGGGTTAGTTGCTGGTGCATGGACATATGCACCATACACAAATACGACCGCGCAATAGCCACACTGCTGGCTGCTTGCTACGCAGGAAATCATTGGCTGGGCTTTTGTGGTGGGCACGGTGATATTCGTCATCATCATCTTCGCCATCCGCAAGCAGCTCTGGCTGGCTATGGAAGTTATCAAAGAAGCGGCGGACGCGATCCAGGACATGCCGTGGCTCATGTGTTTCCCTGTCTTCCCCTTCTTAGTGGGCATGCTCTACATGGCCCTCTGGATCAGTATTTGCTGTTTCATCTTCTCCGTGACCCACCCGGAGAGCAGAGTCATGGATGACCTGTACAAAGGCGTCCAAGTGGCGGACATGGCTGGCCAGTACAAGACCGTTGTGGCTGACTACAACCTAGATGCAAACCTCAACTTCGCCTACCTGGACTACGAGTTCAACCGGCTGAACAACCAGACCTTGGTGGGCATGCCCTCGTTCGGCGGCGCGTACGTGGGCAACTACACACTGCTCATTTGGAACCCCGACCTCCAATACGCGTTTGCAGTGAACTTCTTCCACCTGCTGTGGGTGGTTCAGTTCATCATATACTTCACCTACCTTGTCTTCGCAGGCGCCGTCGCCGAGTGGTATTTCACGGATCGAGACGAAGCCGGCAAGAAGAAAACTAACCAGAGGAACTGCAGAGATTCCTTTGCGCGGGCCACGCGTTACCATCTGGGTTCCGTGGCGTTCGGATCCTTCATCATCGCCGTGATCCAGTTCGCTCGGGCAGTGGTGCACTACATGCAGGCCAAGGCCGAGCAGCTCAATCCGGGAGGCATCCAGCGCGCCATCTTCTGCATGATCGGCTGCTGCCTCTACTGCGTAGAATGGTCCGCCTCTGCAGCGCTGCGGCCTGCTGCCGATGTGGGCGCCAGTTTCTGTCTGTCAGTCTGTCTGCACCTACCTACTTGTCAGTCTGTCAATCGGCGGCCTACCTACCTATGCCTACCCACCGTGTGGATCTGCTCTCTACTATCGTTTACTTGCTCGCCGTGCTGTGCAGCTGCTGCGACAAGATCTCCAAGAACGGCTTCGTCTGGGTCTCCATCTGGGGAGAGGACTTCA
>WBZZ01003354.1:370000-372500 GCA_019918135.1 Paulinella micropora
ATTGCTACAACTATTACAACAACTACAACAACAACAACTACTACTACTACTGCTACTACTACTACTACTACAACTACTACTACTACTACTACTACTACTACTACTACTACTACTACTACTACTACTACAACAAGATTTCTTATCTAGATGTTGTGGATTTCTCCCGTTTCTGCTAGCTTGGCTGCATCTTTAGTGTTCCATCCTTGTTGCTGCACGTGCCTTGTTCTGTTGCGTAGACGTTGCATTCGCAGACGTCTCAGACTATGCCAAGCTCTTAGTGTTCCATAGATGCGGAATGTCTCCCTGATTGCTGCATGTGCCCTATTCTGTTGCCTAGACGTTGCAACAGAATCGATGATGTGCCCTATTCTGTTGCGTAGACGTTGCAACAGAACGAGACGATTACACCCTCGTCTAAGAAGTAGCTTAAGGATATAACCGAAGGATTCATCGATAAGTCTCACGCGACTGGGGAGCGAGCCAGTGTGGCTCAAGGACACGGCGGAATTCTTGCCGACATATGTTTTATTTAAGCAAGGGCGTGCGCGTATCCATGCAGACCTCTAGGTGCAGCACAAAATTGCCTGGGCCAGCTGTACCCTCAAAATATTCAGAGAGAGAGAGAGAGAGAAGAGAGAGAGAGAGAGAGAGAGAGAGAGAGAGGGAGGGGAGATAGATAGATAGATAGAGAGAGAGAGAGAGAGAGAGAGAGAGAAACAGGGAAAAATACATGTCTGTTACAATAGTACGATATTTAATAACCGATAACTGTCCAAACTATATGAAGACTGAGGAATACCTAAAGTAAGGACTCCGTAGCCTCCAGACCAAGGATAACTTTTTTTACAACTTCAAATGCTTCGTTTGTCAAAACTACCAAAAGTTTAATAATTTAAAATCGATTGCAGATTCTGAATCATCAGGGTGATCTGAAGAATTTATTAATAATAACTTGACTGTAGCCTCGGATGATATGTTTTATTATCATCTTTTTAAACCGGCGAATGCACAGGCTCAGAAGTAGTTGAAAGACCCGAAGGGGGCGGTAAAAAAACTTATGATCGAAGCCGCTCAAGTACTTCGCAGTAGTTTTACGAGGTTCAAGTCAACGGAGGCTTACTACTGAGTAGATCAAGCCTCACAATCATCGAGTCTACGTCAGTTCAGTCAGTCACCGTAGAGTTAGTATTAATATATTAATATTGCCTGGCACCAAAGTCTGCAACAAGCAGAAATCTACGTAAATAAACGAAGCCGCTCTGCTATTATAGTACTACGTGACTGCCACGTGTTCAACTTTCAGTTACAATTGTCGTAAAGATGGTAGTACGAGAGTATTTAATAACCGATACTACTGTCCTAACGATATGAAGACTCTCACTGAGGAATACCTAGAGTCAGTAGGGACTCCGTAGACTCCAGACCAAGGATAACCGACAGACCGGAACGGTAAGTAATACCATTATATACCGGGTGGGCCGGCAGACACGGTATTTGACCTTCTCTAACCGAGTCAGGGCTTAATGCAGCCATAGAGTTCACTGTTCTTTGATAAGAGTTCGTTGTACAAATACTCCTTTCGGTTGTATACTGACTCACAAAGTCAAAACCTTTTTAATAGTGCTGACATGATGAATATTAATATTTATTACTTATATACTTGAATATGATATCTACTATGATTACGATGGTATATTGATTGTACAACACACCATTTTATCTGGTCTCGAGCTTCAATCAATTTCCAGATTGGCACTGCCACGCAGTCCTCTGTAAGCTTTAATAATTATGATCCTTTTATGCCTTGGCTATGTAATACTAAGTATAAAACATACGTGCTTGTAGTGCAAGCAACAGCATGACTCAAGCTACCAGCCTGAATAAACAGTTCCCGGTCGATGCTATTATTGGGGGGGGGGGGGGGGGGGGGGGGAGGGGGGCCAACACAAGTGGCAAAACCGTTGACTCTTGAACTTGAAACTGGTTGTTCTCAATCAATAATTGAGATACAAAACTACATATCACACCGTTGGAAAGCTCTTGTCTTGAGCTTTCAAACGATGGCTTCAGCGTCCCATAGTACTAGCAGTGATGGAGAACGATGAGTTCAAAGTTGGACAACGTTACCATTTGAATGTCGCTAGTAAATACGATACTACGCCCATCACTGGAAAAGTGCAAGGCGATTTTTGTGTGCTTGATGAAGAAGGGGAACGCTTTTTTCTGTCGGGAAGGGAAGATGTAGAATTGCAGGAGAAGAGAGATAGATAGATAGATAGAGAGAGAGAGAGAGCGAGAGTGCTGGTCTGGGGTGGCTCTTTTGCACCCGACACCGGAATTTTAGGAGTGCAGAACAAACAAGAAAGGCTTACTTCTTCTTGAGGCGCCCTATGACTTTGTAGCCTTTGGCCACGTTGTAGACTGCGCCGTCAGAGCCCAACTGCAGACAGACAGACCGACATAGATAGATAGATAGATAGATAGATAGATAGATAGATAG
>WBZZ01003354.1:377500-382500 GCA_019918135.1 Paulinella micropora
TTTCGAGGCAGCTCTAGCAACCGCGCTTGGTGTATGCACTTGCACATTCGGTGACGTCTTGCAAGAGGTTGCTGGGACTGCGGAATAACCTCGGCTTAGTGCAGTCTTGCCCTCAGGAGCTCCATCGGTGGCCCCGATCATCAGGCGAGAGACTGACACGGGGGGGTGGAGGACCTCGAACAAGGGTATTGGAGGCTTATGTCCGTTGAGGATATGCCATTAGCTGCATCAGTACGCCTCAAGATATAGTAAATTATTATTATTATTATTATTATTATTATTATTATTGTTATTATCCCTGAAAGGTGTTGGTGAAGGGGGTGGGGTTTGGGGGGAGGGGCAAAATGAAAATTGTGCACCCCACCCCCCCACCCACCCCCACCATTTCCGCACCCCTGTCGGAATAAATCATGGTTTGTCGGAACGAGGAGGAGTTGGGAGCTTATATTTGCAGGGTGGTTAGCCCCAGACTCGATCTTGATGCTGATATGATTTTTTTTTGGAATTCACGCAAATATTTGCGTTAGGGGAGTGTCCTGAATGCCAAAATTCCTTTTTTTTTCGCACCCCTGTCCCTATAAATCATGGTTTGTGTGAACCAGGAGGAGTTGGGAGCTCATATTGGCAGCGTGGCTAGCCCCAGACTCGATCTTGATGCTGGTATAATTTTTTTGGAATTCACGAAAATATTTGCGTTATGGGAGTGTCCTGAATGCCAAAATTCCTTGTTTTTTTGGCCTATTTTTGCCCCCATCCCTATAAATCATGGTTTATGGGATCCTTGAAGAGTTGGGAGCTCATATTGGCAGGGTAGCTAGCCCCAGACTCGATCTTGATGTTGGTATAATTTTTTTGGAATTCACGCAAATATTTGCGTTAGGGGAGTGTCCTGAATGCCAAAGTTCCTTGTTTTTTAGCAGTACTTGCCGGTGCCTCCGGCAATTGAACGTACCCTGTCGACGGGGCAGGGGGGGTCCGGGGAACCCTCCCCCCGGGAACCCCAGCCCGGCGATTGTACGTGCCCGTTTTGGTCGCGGGTGGCACCCACACACCAGAAAAATGAGGTCTTGTGCCACCAGGCACATTGATTTGAACGTACCCTGTGGATGGGAAAGGGGGGGTCCGGAGGGCCCTCCCCCAGGGAACACAAGCCCGTCGATTGTGCATGCCCGTTTTGGTCGCGGGTGGCATCCGCACACCAGAAAAATGAGGTCTTGTGCCACCAGGCACCGTTTGCGCACACCAGAGGGAGTAAGCGGCTGATAGTTGGTGTATCCGATACTTCTTGATGAGCTCTCTTCGAAAATATAAAAAATATTCCGCCGGGTGGCCTACACACCGGAAAATTGAGGTTTTTGCGCCACCAGGCGCCGTTTGCGCACACCCGAGGGAGTTTCAGGCTGTTGTTTGGTGTACCCGACACCTCTGGGTGCGCTCTCTTCGGAGACAAAAAAGTTTTGGTGGCGGGTGGCATAAACACCAGAGATTTGAGGTTTTTGTTCCACCAGAGCTTACACTTGCGTTTTGCTGGTACCTATGGCAATTGAACGTACCCTGTCGACGGGAAATGGGGGGTCCGGGGGGGCTCTCCCCCCGGGAACCCCAGCCCGGGGGCGGGGGGGATGCGCACCGCAAACCATCCTTTCAGGTGTTGGCGCAGCCCCTAGTTATTATTATTATTATTATCATTATTATTATTATTATTATTGGACACCGTGATAGCCCAGTGGTCAAGTTCTACCATCTGGGCCCTGTCGCCAGTTCGATTCCCGTCGGTGCCACCAGTATTTTCATTGAACATACCAATCCGTCTGGACCAGTATTTTCATTGAACATACCAATCCGTCTGGACCAGTATTTTCATTGAACATACCAATCCGTCTGAACCAGTATTTTCATTGAACATACCGGCCCGTCTGGAAGTGTTGGAACTGCCCTTGCGGGGGTGTCATTAGAGCTTATCGTCAATTCTTCGTACTCCCCTCACGGGTGAGACGATGGAGGCGCATGTGCAGAAATGCATCAGCCATTGACAGAGAAGCACTATTATTATTATTATTATTATTATTATTATTATTATTATTATTATTATTATTCGCCTCAGATATAGTAAATCTGCCTTGGAGTGTTGACTGTGACATATTTGAGGGAAATCCCGATGAAAAAACCTAGTCACACTTGCTAAACAGAGTTCCAGCCCAATGGCCTCAAGGCGTTAAACTGTGACGCCAACTCATAACCCTTTGGTGGTAGATGCTGGGGAGGAGGGTCGTTGCGCGCGTAAAAGATCTTAAACTCCGCATATGCTGGTTGATAGCCCAGGACCCAGCAGACACCAGATTGTTATGGGTGGGGTTTCGAGGCAGCTCTAGCAACCGCGCTTGGTGTATGCACTTGCACATTCGGTGACGTCTTGCAAGAGGTTGCTGGGACTGCGGAACAACCTCGGCTTAGTGCAGTCTTGCCCTCAGGAGCTCCATCGGTGGCCCCGATCATCAGGCGAGAGACTGACACGGGGGGGTGGAGGACCTCGAACAAGGGTATTGGAGGCTTATGTCCGTTGAGGATATGCCATTAGCTGCATCAGTACGCCTCAGATATAGTATCATTATTATTATGGACACCGTGATAGCCCAGTGGTCAAGTTCTACCATCTGGGCCCTGTCGCCAGTTCGATTCCCGTCGGTGCCACCAGTATTTTCATTGAACATACCGATCCGTCTGGACCAGTATTTTCATTGAACATACCGGCCCGTCTGGAAGTGTTTGAACTGCCCTTGCGGGGGTGTCATTAGAGCTTATCGTCAATTCTTCGTACTCCCCTCACGGGTGAGACGATGGAGGCGCATGTGCAGAAATGCATCAGCCATTGACAGAGAAGCACTATTATTATTATTATTATTATTATTATTATTATTATTATTATTATTATTATTATTATTATTATTATTATTATTATTATTATTATTAGTGGCACCGCGATAGCCCAGTGGTTAAGGTCTACCATCTGGGACCTGTCGCCAGTTCGATTCCCGTCGGTGCCAGTATTTTCAAAGGATATTTTCTTTGAAAGTATTGGTCTGTCTGGAAGGCTTGGAGCTGCCTTGCGGGGGTGTCAGTAGAGCCTATCGTCAAATCTTCGTACTCCCCTCGCGGGTGAGACGATGGAGGCACATGTGCAGAAATGCATTCGCCATTGACAGAGAAGCACTATTATTAATATTATTATTAATATTATTATTATTATTATTATTATTATTATTATTATTATTATTATTATTATTGGTGCCACCAGTATTTTCATTGAACATACCGGTCTATTTCTGGACCAGTATTTTCATTGAACATACCGGCCCGTCTGGAAGTGTTGGAACTGCCCTTGCGGGGGTGTCATTAGAGCTTATCGTCAATTCTTCGTACTCCCCTCACGGGTGAGACGATGGAGGCGCATGTGCAGAAATGCATCAGCCATTGACAGAGAAGCACTATCATTATTATTATTATTATTATTATTATCATTATTATTATTGTTATTATTATGGAGGGGTGCACAGTATGGCACCCCACGGGAAGAGGAGGTGGTTGGGCCTCTTCCCACTGGTTTCGAGGCTATGTCGTTGTGTTGGCTCCGAGGCTATGTTGTTGTGTTGGTTCCGAGGCTCTGTTGTTGTGTTGGTTCCGAGGCTCTGTTGTTGTGTGGGTTCCGAGGCTATGTCGATGTGGGTTCCGAGGCTATGTTGTTGTGTTGGTTCCGAGGCCATGTCGTTGTGTTGTTTTTTATAAGACATACACCACGTGGGATCAAAGGGGTATTTACATTCCGCGATCTAGGGGTGGTGACGGGTTTCGAGGCGTCCCAGACACTTACCACAAAACGTCCTCATGCGCTGGCAGACCGCATGAAATGTCTGCTACCCCTGTGAGTACCTCCATGCGGGACCTACCCAGTCTCGTGGAGCTCTCACGCGGGGAAGATCAATCATTTGTAGTTGATTTCCTGCAAGGTACCCGACACTGTGCGGGTAGTTGGGACTTCCTTTTGGGGCCTTCTATGCAGGATGGTTAGAGTCACTCTTCCCTCCCCAACATACTCACTGCAGTCCCTGTTGGGTCGAGGGATGGAGGCGCATGGCCCTCGGGCTCAGCCATGACAGATCAATATTGTTATTATTATTATTGTTATTACTATTATTACTATCATTATTATTATTATCATTATTGTTATTATTATTATTATTATTATTATTATTATTATTATTATTATTATTATTATTATCATTATCATTATTATTATTATTATTATTATTATTATTATTATTATTATTATTATTATTATTATTCACCGTGATAGCCCAGTGGTCAAGTTCTACCATCTGGGCCCTGTCGCCAGTTCGATTCCCGTCGGTGCCACCAGTATTTTCATTGAACATACCGTTCCGTCTGGACCAGTATTTTCATTGAACATACCGGCCCGTCTGGAAGTGTTGGAACTGCCCTTGCGGGGGTGTCATTAGAGCTTATCGTCAATTCTTCGTACTCCCCTCACGGGTGAGACGATGGAGGCGCATATGCAGACATGCATCAGCCATTGACAGAGAAGCACTATTATTATTATTATTATTATTATTATTATGATTATTTGGACACCGTGATAGCCCAGTGGTCAAGTTCTACCATCTGGGCCCTGTCGCCAGTTCGATTCCCGTCGGTGCCACCAGTATTTTCATTGAACATACCGGTCCGTCTGGAAGTGTTGGAACTGCCCTTGCGGGGGTGTCATTAGAGCTTATCGTCAATTCTTCGTACTCCCCTCACGGGTGAGACGATGGAGGCGCATGTGCAGAAATGCATCAGCAATTGACAGAGAAGCACTATTATTATTATTATTATTACTATTATTATTATTATTATTAGGCAGCTCTAGCAACCGCGCTTGGTGTATGCACTTGCACATTCGGTGACGTCTTGCAAGAGGTTGCTGGGACTGCGGAATAACCTCG
>WBZZ01003354.1:390000-392500 GCA_019918135.1 Paulinella micropora
GTACTCTCTTTCACATGTTAAACAGATGAACCCCTTTCCTGTGATATTATCGATAACGAGTACAAAGGAAGGTTTCATCTTTTTCCTGTTTTGCTCTTGCAGAAACAGGAGCAGCAGACAGGAGGCATCAACATGAAGAATTTCTTCATACTGAATTGATGACGATTTGAACCAGTATGAACTTAAAAAATGAGTTGATTGGGAGATTAGACATGAGCTATTCATGCCACAACGGGCCGAAGCATTATAGAGGCATCTTCACCTATCCTGCCAATCAAAGGAATTTACCAGGTGGCGTAAAAGCCTGTGATATATGGTCAATGGTGATGAAGTGACCTCCTCCGAGTTTGTTTCCTGCGAATGCTTTAGGGATGAGTTCTTCTTTTCTGCAATTGCGTGAGAGACTCAACAAACTGGAGATGGTGTTGGCCTCTCAATCGCCCCGCAGGGCCGAAATCCTGACACAACTAGTACGCTCGAGAACAGAGAGAATGCACCTAGTATGTCACAGAACCATGTTTGTAAGATCGTGTTGTAGAACTACGGATGCAATAGTATGTAGTATGTATATATCGGTGTTTGTAACAAGACTAGAGAGACACATGTTTGTGTATTTAGTTAGTATGTGTGAGCTTATATGAGATGCATGAAATTCATCCGATTATGCTGCATATACGTAAGTATGTACATATGTATGTATGTTATGTATGTATGTATGTATGTATGTATGTATGTATGTATGTATGTAAGATCTTATGTATGTATGTATGTATGTATGTATGCATGCATGCATGCATGTATGTATGTATGTATGTATGTTGTATGTATGTCTTTATGTATTTATGTATGTATGTATGCATGTATGTATGTATGTATTTCAGTAAGTAAGCATGTTACGTATGAGTCTCGTATGTAGGTTTGAAGTATCTTGTGTGCGCTTAAGTACTTGCGTGCATGTGTAAAATTGTGCTTGTGTATGTTGTGTATGTTAATTGGTTGAGAGGAGAGTAGGTTTTTTTTTTTTTTTTTTTTTTTTTTTTTTTTTTTTTTTTTAATACTTAAAAAAAATATATGTACAAAGCAAAAGCATTTATATTTTTTGTTTGTTTGTCGTCGCATGTATTAGGGCTTGAAGCTTCGCGCATGTCCTAGCAGCTTTGAGGAGAACCTCGACAAGACACAATACACGTCATCCCTTCTAGTGCTGTGCGTGTGTGTTTGGGGGGGGGGGGGGGGGGGGGGGCAAAGAGACAGAGAAGGAAAAAGGGAAACGGGGGGGGGGGGGGGTGTTGCAGAGAGAGAGAGAGAGAGATGGTGCTGTGTACAGGCCTGAGCAGTATGTGGAAGCCACGGCGCGCCACAAAGCCCTGGATGTGTTTGCACAACAGGTCAAGTGCGAAATTTACACTAGTTTTTCACATCTGGAGGGCCTTGTTTCACTGCCAGTCCTTGCTCCCCGCTTCTGAAAACGGCTCGTTAAGAAAAGTCACTCAATTCTATACATGAAAAAATTTTGTACGTATACATAAAGCTTATGCGTATGCCTGTATGTGTGCATGTGCAGGAGCAGGCCAACTTGGTGGTGTCTGCAGACACAGTTGTGGTAGCATGCACACATACATACACACACATACATACATACATACATAGATATATACATACATACATATATACATACATACATACATACTTACATACCATACCATACCATACCATACCGTACCTACCTACATACATACAGCCATACATACAGACATATATACAGACATACAGACATACAGACATACATACATACATACATACATACATACATACATACATACATAGATACAAGCATACATACATGCATGGACGCATACATGTATGCACACATACATGCATACCTGCAATCATGCATGCATGGCATATTACATATTAGTATGTAGCCCCTTGATGTTCCACTGATCTCCGCTCCTTGGCTCTATTGTGCTTCATTTCTCCCCCTGTATGCGTGCATGTACACAAAGTTTTTTCCCCAATCTCTTAAGACATCTTGCACGGCAGGTTTTGAACGAAAAAATCCTGGAAAAGCCAAAAAGTAAGCTTATTATTCTGTCTATATCCTGCTTTTCTGACTCCAATCTTGCGACACGCCTTCTCTTTATGTGCGTACTTCTTGTCGAGCTCCTTCCTGTTTGTTCACGTTCGCGCTCTCGTTCTGTCCTGCTTGTTTTTGCTGCTTCTTTTCGCTCGTACTGTCATCTTGCTTTTTTTACATACCTTTCATTTGTTTTGTGTATACGTGTATATGTGTGTATCTGTGCCTGTATTGTATTTGTGTTCATTGCTGATTGTTGTGTTGTATCTACATATCTGCGTGTATGATTGCTCGCTGTGCTGTGTCTGTCTGCGTTCATGGCTGCTTGGGGCCTGAATGCGACAGACTTTGCGTCTGGATATGGCCGAAACTTTACCCGAAATGTGACGGACTTTGCGGTTGGGATGTCGTTTGCGTGTGCTT
>WBZZ01003354.1:405000-442500 GCA_019918135.1 Paulinella micropora
CAGCCTAGATTTTTATATCCTCCAAATTTCATTTCAGCAATTTGAAAAAAGCCACTCCCAACCCCTTAGGGGCACAATGAAACTTGCGTGGATAGGCTCTACAACGAGATCATCCACCGCAATAAGACTAGACATGTCTGAGGACGCAGACAGTACCGACACGCCCGCCACAGGCGGCGGTTTTACCACTCCTGCAAGGGAGGAAGCAGAGCACAGGAGGAACCTGTCCCTCGCTCTCCATGTAGAGGGCCCGACAATGGGCTGGTAATTCCGGCTCGTGCAATTCAGACGAAGGTAGTGCTTGACCGATACCGAGGCCCAGCAGAGGGATGGCCGAGCAATCCTGTGGAAGAAAAGGAACAGGGAACAAACCTAAACGACAACTCGGTGCATCTTTTCTCGAACAATGTGTACGAGGACACGGCTTGGTACAGATGTATGTTCAATGAGGGCACAGCGCAAGGGGCTATTGGACTAATGCATCAGTACCATCCGAGTCTTACTGCAAATGGTACCAGTACCATACACCATGTCATGGACCTCTACAGGGTTTTAGCAACCGTGGGTGACTCCTTATTAGACGAAGCGTGGCAGATCAACCACCAAAGGTATCAAGCTTTGCTGAAGACCTTATTAGTCGAAAAAAAGGATCTGCAACCCTCTCTCCCTTTCCCTTTCACACAGGACACAGATAAAGAACTAGCCGTGGACACAAAGTGGCCCAACTCGGCAGGGTTGCTGGTTTCTATCTCGGAGATACAAGCTTGGAATATAGTATCGGCACGAAACCTAGCGGCTGCGGTTGCAATTTGGAACCTAACCCTAACAGAGCACAAGAGCTGGAAACGACAGCTTCTCCCCTCAGAGGACAATTCAACACCAGCTGCCCAAGCCCGGGACACCCTTAACGAGCTGCTTGATACAATCGAACAGCATCAGTGGACCTGGGTGGGTCGGATGGCAACGAAGTTTAAATACTTCAAGGCCAACATGGTGTTTGAGAAATTTGTCAGAAGTGAAAAGTGGTGGAAAAGAAAATCGCTCCCCATCCGGCGGTCAAGCTCTACTGGTGCAATTTCCTTGCCATGTGCGAGTTGGTCGCACAGACCATCAGTGATATCCTCCAAATTTGCCTAGCAAACGAGGTTCATGTCACATATGGCAACGATGGCAGAGCAAATATCGTCCCAGAAGGAACGACATTCGTTTTCTTCCACAGGAAGGTAATTGTCCCGCCTCCGGGAAACAACTGGGGGTGGAGGGCATAACCGACCTCCAAACACCACTGAACAACAAAAGACTGCAAACGACAAGTTGGTCGAACGAGCACTGACTCGGCTAGACAAGGCCACAACATTCGACTATGGAAAATACAACCCGCAAGTTAACATCGATTATGGCGAGGGTATTTTGCTTTTGTTGGGCTACACGTGTCTGGACAGCACGATTGGGCAGTTCAGCCTAACTGCAGCCGACACTAAACAGATTTTAGCCATCAAAGCCAGTCGGTGGGCTTCCCAAGACTTGCTGACACACAAGTGGCCCCAATGGGACGAAGAAGCGGGCAGATTGATCCAGGGGGGACACTTGAAGCCTCCCATGCGACCTCATCACCTGCTTGAACAATTTGTCAAGGGAGCCAATTGGGGTTTCATGTGCGACTCTGTTATAGTCGCAGACCTTGTGTCGGCAATGGCACAACGTATGTGGGAGGCCGATGTTGCCCACAACGAAATCGTCGATCTTCCACAAAAGTTGATCACGCCCCTTGTTCGAGCCGATTTGGCGATTTTACTAGTGGCAGTACTCAAGGGTATCGCTAGAGCAACAACCACCAAAGGTCGAACATCAGGGGAGAGATACATTCGACAGGTCTTGTCGCAGGCAAAAGATGCCGATGACCGAGCATTCTCGCTTCAGAGCTTTCGTGTTGATCGGTTGGTCGAAGTATCCGCGTGGGATGCAAATTTTGTGAAGAAGATATTCGGCCCTAAATCTAACAAGAGCGAACGTATGCGGAGAGCAACACTCCTGCTGCAAGCAAAGGCTGTGGGATTGTCGTTGCCAGATCATCAGGCCAAGGCGAACGAACCACAGTTTGACATACTGTCCTTCGTCACATCCACCTCATGGGGAGACCACTCTTACACGGGGTCCAGCTCCTATCAGAGATCCCCCTCGAGTCCACCTAACCCATACTGGTCATCATCGTCGAGCTCATCGAGCTCCTCGAACCCGTATTGGGGCCAGGGTCTGCGACATTCTCCAAATCCATACGCATCTACATCTTCTCCAGCGGGGGGTAGCCCTAACCCATATGCCCAACAACCTACTTCGGGATTTCATTTTCCACCACCGGTGGGCTTGACATCGCCACCTCATACTTACCAAGCACCACAATTTACTATGCCCATTTACTCACCACCGCCCTTACCACTCCCCATATTACCTCCCGCACCACCGCCGGTTAGCCAGACACAAGGGGCCCCGCCCTCACGTCAGCCGGCGACGAAGAAAAAGAAAACGCGTCCAATCGCACGGCAAGCCAATCACCCTCTCAGCTCATTATCCATCGAACCTGGTCCAGCTAATTGCCCGTACGGGATACAGAGGTTAGAAGACCTTGGCAACCCGCCAACGGTCAAGTCGAATACTCTGTGTGATTATTACCATCACGCCCTGGCCTTTAACGGCTTACCAGAACGTCGATTTTGGGTATGGCCTTGCCTCATGGGGAAGTCGTGTCAGCGATGGCACACAATCCCGGGCACCCCACAGCATCCAATAGCGATGAAGCGGTATATACGCCGATAAAAGGCGGGAGAGTCGAAGGTCAAAAGGCCGGAAGATGGCGATTGGGGCACGTAAGCGGGTGCGTTTTGCACACCCGTTGGAAACGTAGCCACCGCAGAGGGTGCTGGACTAGTTGTCGGGCGGTAGTAACAGAAACACTAGTAAATAGGGTGATGGTAACGGAGGCCACACCAACGCCAGGTCAGGTGACACAAGCAAACATCGAGTCACCGACGGCTAGGGTTGTTGTGTCCCCACCTGCACCAGTAGTAGATAAGACAATAAGAATGGAGGCTACATCAACGCCAGGTCAGGTGACACAAGTCAATATCGAGTCACCGACGGCTAGGGTTGCTGTGCTCCCTTCTCCACCACAAGTAGATAGTATTACGGAGGTCGCAGACCCCTCGATCACAGTCAATAGTACTGCTACGGCAGGGGTGAGCGAAGAGATAACAGAGGGGCACAACAGTAATCGTGGCCGTACACCTTCACCTGAGGTGACGACCTTCCGCAACAATGTACAGGCGGACCCTCACCCATCTGTACCCGAAGACGATGTCGCACAGGCGACTAGTGAGGATGATGGTAAAATGGACGGGCTAAGTTGCCGTGTCCGCACAGCGTGCACCTGCTCCATCCCAGTCGCCTCACTACAGAAAACAGCCCTTTTTGAGAACAAGGTGATTAACATTAAAGCCAGGGCAAAACAACAAATAGCACGTCGTTAGCCCCCCGGATATATCCGAGTTTTCCCTCGCGCGTGAAATCGAATAACTTTCCGAATTTATATATAAATCTTTTACCCGGGAAAGTGATTTGTGCCATGCTATCGTTACCGGTGTCCAGGTGGGCGTTGAGCTCCCGCCAAAATAGACGGTTGTAGCTCATGTCCCTTGCCTCCGCTGCAGGGAGGTCCTGGGGTTCGGCTCTCGACATGAGGGCTTGTTGCAATTCCATTTCAGCGTACCTGCGTGCCATCCGGCGTTGTGCATCGCCACGCTTGTCCGGGTCCACCAAGGGTGTTAGTCCCATCTGGCTAACTACCGCCGGAGCAACGCTTGGGCCATCCCGTGGGCCTGGGAGCACTACAGGATTCTGTGCTGTGAATGGTGATGCAGTATACATGTTGTCTGTGTGTGTGGGGAAGGCGTGGTCAATATGTGGTATATTCGGGTGATTAATATCGGAACCGGCCACCGTTCCCGGGGCTAGTCGAACATCACGACCGAGCAAAGACCGTTGAGGGACGAAGTGCGATCATTGGCCGTATTCCGTTGACGGTGAAATTCCCGACTGGCATGACATACACAATACACGTCTTGGTGGTGCCAGATTTCCCGGGAACAATAGTGCTGGGTAAAGCTGATCTGAAGATGATGGAAGCTCAGCTTTCATTAGGACAGGATGTTATTAAGTATGGAAGGGGCCGACACGTGGCGGAATACCCCATACTTAACCCTAGTCCAGAACGTCCGATAGATCACCGTATAGGGGGAGAGCGCAGGTGACCTTGATCCCTCCCGCACCCCCCATACCGCATGATATACGGACACAGCAGCGTGTTACGCCCGCTGGCACAGCATGGGTTTTCACGAATGTTTATGACCCGGAGCTGACCGGCCCATGGGCGGGCTTCGAGGATTTAGCAGCTGAGCGCGAGGCCCAAATCTTGCTGCCACGGAAGCAGGAGGAATCATGGCACGGCTTTGACCAAACCTATCTATATGGGGTTGGGCAGAAACAGCCACATGAATTCATAAGGGTCAAATCGAGCCTGGTTTTCCATGCATCTAAACGCCTCACAGAGGACGATAATGTTATGGAAAAGTTAAAACTATGGTACCAGGGATCGGAGCCCATCCAGCCCGAGAACCTATCGAAGGTGCCGAAACTCCTGGCTGACAGGTTGGATCGGGGTGAAGACATCACCATCATACTCCCGATACACCCCACCGTGATGTGGTGGAGGGATGTATTGGATAGGGTGGTCGATGACCCAATACCGATACCCAGTCGACAGGCTAAACCACTCATGGCATTCCGACTAGGATCAAGGCAGGATGGTCTGGCATACAGAACCAAACTACTGACCCGACAGGTGGATGACATGCGGGAGATTGCCTTTCAGATCTTTCCAGGGTTCTTTCACAAGTCGGCAGCGAAGCAGTACGCCGATATGATAGTAGAACTTCGGGAATTTGCAACATGGGAGAAGATGATTACCGCTTTCGCGCAGGTATTTTTCAAGAAAAATACCAGCACAAAAGCGGTCTTTTAAGTCCCAAATCACCATTTTAAAACAAACAAGAAATAATTAAGAAATCAAAGAGAAATCATATTGACGAAGGAAATAAATCAAAAAGGAAGCGAAAAGGATAAATGAAAAGAAAGAAGGAAATTAATTATTTTACATTTATAAAAATATTATTACATAACTATAAAAGATGGCGAGCAATTTACTACAACAGCAAGCAAATAAAGAAATGAAGGAAGCATACAACAAGCATTTTCCAGATGCTGACGACCTTTCTTTTAGAAATTTCACGAGAGAGCAAATGATTGATAGGTATAGAAAAGCACACGAGTTCTGGGATAAGCAAGCATATGAAATAATAAATGGCGGAAAGAATACGATGAAGGAACTATACAAAATACAAATTTGTATCCAAGCAAAAGAACAACTAAATATGAGAATGGCTATTCATAATATATAATTAATTATTTTACATTTATAAAAATATATTCATATTAATATATATAGAAGATGCCGAGACCAAAGCTATACGAAGGAGAAGCAAGACGAAAGAGAGATAACGAGAAGGCTCTCGCATGCTATTACCGCCACCAAGAAAGGTTGAAGGAGGAAAGAAAAGCAAAAGCATTAAAGCAAAAGCAAGAACTCAAAAGCATAGAGGAATATAAAAAGAAGATACAAGAGTTGGAAGACCAAATAAATAAATAATAGTCTAGTTTGATATATTTTTTTTAAATCTGGTAAAAATATTTTTCATCTAAACAAATAGCTCCCATATAATAACGGTAAAAACATTAATTAATTATTTTTAGAAAAAGTATCTTACCTTATATATACATAACGGTAAAATGTCCAAACCACCACTACCACCAAGACCGAGTAAGCAATATGTCCAACTTCTTCAAGCTAAGGCAAATCTCCGCGAGGTTAAGACTAGGGAAACAAAAAGGCGAGAGTTTAAAGCGGGAGACTACACAATTAGAAGAGACAGACGGCTAAACTCAGTATTATTAAAATTTAAGGACTTAGACATAAGCTTCTACGATACGGACACACTAGAAGAGGAGGTATTGATACCAGCTATACGACGAGCGAGGAGGGAGGGGATGACAGATAATGCGGATGTTAATATCTCTATAACATACTCCACCATACCTGGTGCGAGATACGACCACTATTACAAAAAGCAAACATTTAACTCTTTCTTACTCCGCCAATACGATACTGTATTTATGGATGCTCTGAACGAGTTCAACATAAATAATATTGAAGCTAGCGAGAATGGATATGAACGATATATAAAATATGTGGAAATAACCATAGTTCAAGAGAACGGTGGGGGATGCTATGAAGGAGTGAGAGAAAAAAAGGAGAAAGTTGAAGAAGGTAGAAAGATATCACCACCAAGCAAAAATAACAACTGCTTATTCCTCTTGTGTAAGGATATACTAGATATCTATCCGATAAGTAAGAAGAGATGTAATGAGATACGAGCCGAATTCAACCTTCCGCCAAATTCTCCCACACCTTTCTCAATCGCAGTCCAAATATTGAACAAATATAAAAAGGAAGGGAAAACATACGAAATAACAGACCGCATTATGAAGGAGACAGTCAACACAAACGAAGAAGGACAGGAACCAGACAAACTAATCTTTTTGGAGAACAACCATTATTACGGATTAGTTAAGCAGTTTAAGAAGCGATGCGAAGACTGCTTGCGATTATATTTGAACAAACATAAATGTAACTTCAACAGGAAAAAATATGCGGACATTATGTTGAAGAAGAATGGTAAAATACACTTAATAACTAAATTTAGAGATGAAAAAATAAACAACGACCAACTCCTTCATTATGATTTGGAAACATTTAGAAATACATCCATTGCGGACGGCTACGATATCCACGACTGCTACATAGTCGGATATACTCAGGGGTCTGAGGGTTTCAAATTTATAGCGGGTAAAGATTGTATAAGTAAATTCGTAGACCTACTAATAGAACGAGGCGACCGCATAAAAGAAGGATGGGTGTCGAAATGTAAAAAGGACAAACCGCCCGTTCTATATGTTAATGGTTTTAACAGAGCAAACTTCGACCACTACTTCATACACCAAGAATTAATTAAAAGGGGTATTAAGATTAAGTCTTCAAAAATTAACAACGGCTCTATTATCTGCTTAGAATTTGAAAATGTTAAGATATGGGATATGTGTAAGCATGCACAAGGAAGTCTTAAAACAAATCTTGAAAGTATTGGATGCGAAATCCTCAAAGGCGACTTCGACCACAGCCGTGCCAAAAAGTGGGAGGATATGGACGAGAAGACGAGGCAGGACTGTTTGACTTATCTAAGGAATGATGTTATGGGTTTGAAGGAATTATATGACAAGTTAAATACCGAAATATTTACAGCTCACAAAGTCAATCTAACTTCATACATTTCAACTTCTAGTATGGCTTTCAACATATGGAAAAAATACGTAGATGGTAAATACGAGGTGAGACTTCCAACAGTAGAGCAGGAAAGAGCATTTAGAAAAGCCATTATCGTCGATTACCTTTTGAACATCTTCCAACGAGAAGGATTTTTTTTCACTTCAATTGAAAGTTTTTGGAACTTCTCGCACAGTCTTGTGAGGGTGGACATAGTAGGGGGTATATAGTAGGGAGTATAAAAAATAAAAAAATTAAACAATTAATATAGGATGTCCGAGTGGATCATCTTTGTAAAGGCTTACTCTGCTAAACATGGTATAAGCTACAAGGAGGCATTGAAAAAAGCTGGTAAGGAATACAGAAAGCAGAAGGGAGGCAGTGCGGAGTTGTCTGAGGATGTCTATTTGTCTTCGTCAGAGAGAAAAGGCGCGGACGGATGGAAACCAGTCGCGAGGAAAGAAAAATCAACAGTGTATGAAAAAGATGGTAAAGCGATTGTAGCATTTAGAGGCTCAGTAGATAGAAGGGACCTGCTAACCGATGTCGCACTAGTAAAGGGAGTATTAAAAAGAACACCGAGATATAAAGAAGAGCAGAAGCTGGTTAATGAAGTCATAAAGAAATATGGTAAGGATAATGTAGAGCTGACTGGTCATAGCCTTGGAGGAACGATCGCGAAAGATTTAAGCCGACAGACGGGGGTGAGGGCGACTACATACAACAAAGGCAGTAGCACAAGAGACTTCGTGGAAGGAGTGATTGACAGAGTAGCTACAAGAGTAAATCCGAAAGGAAGAGGGCGAAGACTGCGAAGCTAACGACGAACTACCGAACCGCATTTGACCCCGTTTCATTGTTAGGGGCCACGGCTGTAAATACTAAGTTAGTGAAACCAAAAAAAGGAATTCATACGATTAGGAGTTTCAAGGGTAAAGGAGCCAAAAAATATATTTATAATTTAACTGCGAATGTGAAAGCCGAGCGGGATGCTGTCGTTATCGTTGATGAACTCACGACCCGCCCATTTGTTCTCATTGACTTGTTTTTTAACATTCGTTATATGTAAAATGCTAAAATGTGGGACTTGTTGTTGTTTGCTGTTTCTATCAATGTGTATTTTTTCATTTGGAAATCCTTTACATTTTCAACTGACCCGCCTTTGTCCATCTTATCAAATGTGTCATAGTTTAGCTGATTAGCATCTAAGCCTTTACTCCTGAAATGGAAATATCTTTTAACTCCATTTTCGGCTGTTTCTATTTTGAAATATGCTTTAAGTTTCTTAGTCATTCCTTCCGTAAAGGCATCCTTCGTCGTAAATTCTAACATATATAGTTTTGATGCTATCCACACAACTTTATAATCTTACAACCATCGCCTAAGTCGTCCCCTATACCGCCAAGTTTCTTATTACCCATATTCTTGATATATCTCGCACATCTAGCATGGATTTGGAGGCTGTCAGTGTCGGTGTAGTAGAAATCATCTTCAATGCTTCTATGTGGGTTGGCTTCCTTAATATAGTTAAACATAATTCGTCTGCTATATGCTAGTATGAATGCCCCGTATTGTGAAGGCTTTGTTATGCTACTCCAATAAGATTGGATTACGAGGTAAGCCTGATATGTGCCATAAGTCTTTTCCTTCTTTATCAGTAAATTTAACGATGTCGGTTATTTGATTACTATTCCAGAATTTCCAGTATTCTTCGTTAGTTTGTATATATGTTGTAATGGATGGTATTGGTCTCTGTATCATCTTACCGTATAGACTATTCATAAACAGCTTGGCGAGCAGATATTGCGGGCTACCTTTCTCCGCATTTTCCTTCGCCTTAAACATATCGTCTATGTATTTTTTGAAAACACATTCAGATTTTACAGTGTAGTATCCTTTATGAATGCGAACTTCATATCTTTCGGCTACCATATCCTCAATATCTACACTCGTCAGCCATTGGTCCTTCATATCTTCTAGTCGCCATTTAAGAGATCCCATTCTGTCTCTCTGTCCAATCCTTGAATGTAATATGTCTTTTGGAGAAATATAGTCAAGGTTGTAAATACCGATTTGAAGGTTTCGCGGGTCAAATGGTCCGATTCTTTTCTATAATATCTCCCACCATAAATTCGTTCAACATTGCTGATGGGTATAGAGAGACAACATCCGCATCAATCAGGTAATCATCTATATCAGTGTATCCTATTTCTTTTTTCAAATATCTTTCATACTGAGCTGAAATGAACCGCCTCTTAGATGGGTAAGTCCTTTCGACGACGAAATAAAAGCAATTGAAGAAAAGAGAAATACTCAACCAAAAGACACATTTCATTTCGGAAAATACAAAGGCAAACAAATAAAAGACATCGCAAAGATTGATAAGCCATATATTGAACGGTTAGTTCGTCAACCATAGTGTCGAAATAAAGATGAATTGAAAAAGTATTTGTAGGAGCTTTGTGGAGATTTCACCTCCACACCTCCAGGTTTTGATGAAACTTTTTCAAAAGTTTCAATCCTACGACCTCAAAAACTTTTTCATTTATTTTATTTTTTTTGTTTTGGTGAAGCTTTTTTAAAAGGTTCATTGGTCTTTAAGAAATTAACTATAACACTCACATTTCCTCCATTATTAACAGTAGATACAGACTTTTGTAAAAATGTTAGATTTTCACCAGGAGCTAGTTGTATGTCGTAAGTTCGCAGGTCAATAAGCTGGCTAGAAGTAGCATTAACATAAAGTTTAAGAATAATGTCAGCGATAACAGCACCACCAAGAGCAGTCGCACTGTTGTCCTTTGATACGATTGAAGTTTTGGCATCAATATTCACGAAGTTCTCGCCAGTAAGTGCTCCGCTTGTTTTCACAATTCGCACTATCTTAACTTTGTTGTCTTCGTTTGATATACTCACAAGAGTTGGATAAACGATTGAATATTTAGTCGCAACACCATCAAAAGTTGTTTTATTTTTTATGGTTAGAATTGGGCTTTCAGTAGTGCTTGCCTTTTTTTCTCCTTCCGCTTCGTTTGATATGCTTGAATTAATAGTGTTGGTGCCTTCAACAAACAAACCAACACTAGCAGTTTTTAAAATTTGGACACCATCGCCCACACCAGAATTATATATACAAGCGGAGAAGGGTAAAGTTGTATTCCGAAGACTGACACCCGCATGAGAGTTCGCATACTTGATAGTGTGTATTAATTGGAATTCGCCAGTCTCTGGGTTCTCAATTGAAAACTTAATAGCACCAAAGCCCAAGTATTGAAATTGAATTTGAAATACATGTCCCTTCGTCCAATCCATGTTAGGCATATCTCCCGTTCCATCACAAGGGTCATCCCAGTCTTCTTGATTTATGAATGTGTCAACTCCTGCTATAGAATGAAGAATGTTCATTCCTGCATCGTTATCGTTCCAAAAATAGAAGCCGTTGTTGGCATCGCTTTCACCTATTCCAATATATGATTATAGTCTTTGGTTTCGTCTGTTTCCCATAAGGCAGTGAAGCGACACAGGTCACCCATACCAGTTCTGTATTTTATTCTTTTTTTGCTCGTCAATGCCGCAGTAGCATTTGTCTTTCCTTCTGTTTCTAATTTAGCCATATTCGTATTAAATGAAACTGTTGATTTTTTTTCTGTTTTAGTCCATATCCGTGTATTAACTGTGTATGGAAAGATTTCCTGTAATACTGGTGTTAATGATTGGTCAATGCTTCACCAAAGGCGGTTTTCATATTATCAGTTTTAATTTGGCCGTCATATCCAACTTTGACATTTACGAACTCTCCTTTCGGATTTTCTGCGACTAAATTTCTCTGGTGACTCATTGTCCTACGACCTCAAAAAATGTTTTGTTAGATTTTCTATATTGTTAAAAAAATAAATTAACTATCAAAAATTAATAATTACCTCTTAACTCATCGTAATCATATTTGCCTTAACCTGAACCTCCCGCTGAGTGATTGCTACACTTACGTGCTGATGAGCATTATTCTGTGTAGTGCTAATGAACTCCCATCGTCTCTCATTGGAAAGGTCAAGCCCACTAACTTCATTCTGGTCTAAGCTTACTCCACAGCGGGCGGGTATTATCCCAAGTATCAACCCAGAACCAGTTGTATTGATACACATTTGAATTCATCAAAACAGAACCTTCAAGTTTAGGTTTCAAGCACATATAATCTTCAAAACTAGCGGGATATATTTCAAATTCTTGAAGTCGTGCCCCGTCGAGAGTGGTGTGGAAACTAGTAGTCTTTGCAGTTGCTCTGTTATCAATATTCTTGTTTTCGGTGTTGTGAAAGAGTGTGTGATAACTTTTCTTCAACCTTTTACCATGCCCCCTATCAAAGCGGAGAATAATGTTTTGTGTAGTGGATTGAGCAATAGAATTTTTATACACATAAGGATAATCAATATTAAAACTCATACCTTCAGCACTCGCCACCTTTTGTTGAATTGATTGAATGACATCGGGATTAGTCTCTACCGCAAGGAACAAGTTCAGATTAGAAACACTTACATTAGCAGCAGCAGCAACAAGCGCTCCGCCAGCAATTGATAAGGGGTCGTTGTTGTAATAATAAATTTTAGGGGTCTGTTGCCACACAATCCGCAGATTCAAAATCTATGGAAACATAATAGTCTTATCAAGAGCAAAAATAGTATTGTAAAGCATACCCAGATTTATCTTAACACTGATAGAAGGCTCAGCAGAAGTAATAGAACCGCCAGAGAAATACTTAGGCTCGTTGTAAGCGACATTGACGACAGAGAGTTGCCCACTTCCATCCTCGATACAGGCATCATTATGGCGACGGGCATTAACAACAGGCTCACCAAACATAGCCTTAACACTTGCGGCAACATCATTACCAGCATCAGTCATTGTTCTAAAAGTCTCCTTTACTATTTGTGAAATTGAGATATTAATCTTACTATCTGCATTACACTTTTGAAACATACATCCCGCACCACTTCCATTATCGTGGTTTTCAAGTGTCAGAAAGTCCTTCATAGAAGTTTCGGCCTTCCAAATAATCTTTGTAAAATTACCAACTTCATTTACATCGCACAGATAAACACCGCTACGGGTTTGAAGTTGAATTTGTCTAATAGGAGCCAGACAATCCATATAGCATTTGTTATAGTTCGCCGCGATTGCTGGTGGGGCATAAGTAAAACTCAAGACAGAGCGGGCTAAGTTAAATGGCCTGCTGATAAGGTCAAAGTTGCTTTCTTGTCCTCCTGCTGTAGTAACAGTAATAGCTCCCGCACCTTCTCGAGGAGTTAGTTTATTCAAACGATAAGAAGCACTGATGTAGTCAGTCCTGCTGAAATCCAATTCGCCTCCGTGTTGTGTGGGGATTTTTGTTTTTCTTCTTTTTTCAGTTGTTCTATATTGTAATATAAAGAAAAAATAAATAATTCTAAAATTAATTATCTAGATTTGAGTAGATTACAAAACGATGTAAATAAATTAAAGTAATTCGTTTCCCTGTAAATCAATAATGTCATTACAATGCCGAGCCCGTTGAGGTTAATGGGTTGGTCGTTTTCGTCAGTCAAGTAAAACCGATACACATTGCTTGAACTCGTAGACAATCTTTTACCATACTCCGATCCGCTTCCATCGTAGATAACAGAGCCGAACGGGATTTCATTTGCCGTGTATATTTCCTGTAATACGTGGTTATCACCTTCGCCGACTAAGTCTGATTGAAGATACAATGTTTTTTCGCCAGTCAATATTATGACATTTGGCGACCTTAGGTTATTATTAGCAAAGAAATAAGTTGAGGACCGCTCAAACCCCATAATTTCGTGAATACGAGTTTCGTCATCAAATACAAACCGCGGTTGAATGTTAATGGGATTGTTCGCTACGGTGAATAATAGCTTACCATCTTCGGGTTCGGTATTCGTGTTGTTGCTTGTTATTGTGTAAGTGTAATGGTTTGGACTATCTGCGGTTAGAACCTCGGCCAGCTTATTTTTTAAGTTGTTCATCGTATAATTGCCCTCTGGTATCGTAATGAGTGCCTCGTTACCGTTCTCACTCAGAGTAAACGTGTTGTAAGGACTTGCCACAGAGTAATACGATTTCGGCACATAGATATGAAGAATTTTACAGTGTGTTGGATTGTCTAACCCTTTCATATCAATGGAGTGAGTGAAATCACTGTCCGTGCCGTTTATCCTATTTTTGCTGTTGACATAGTAAATGTTAGAGCTCCTGCCTCCCCTATATTCCATTGTAGGGACACCCTACGACCCGACTTTTTGGTGAAGCTTTTTTTACTGTCTACGACCGTAGGTTGTAAAAAAGGTTCGTACGATTTACAATCGTAGATTGTATATATTAGAAAATATATTTTTGTTTTAATTACCTGCCACAACGGAGGGGTGTAAGGGCGAGCCCTTACAAACCCAAGTTTTGTGAAACTTTTTCTAAAGGTTTTAGCCCCTGCTGCTAAATGAAAGTGTCAAAGCCGTAGCCGTTCTGAGCTTTCAACTCCTCCGCTTCTTTTTCTTTTAAGTCTGTCCAACCGCTGGCAAATTTAAAACGGTTTCCTTTCGCTCTTTCTAACAAAAACCTAATACTATGCCACCCACAAGTATCTGTTGTATCACTTTGGTTTTTAACCTGATTAACCTTCATTAATAAGTATGTGATCGGCTTACTCTTTTCAATAAGCTGTTTCATTTGGTGTTGGAAAAGGTCAGTCGGCTTATACAGTGCGAGAGGATCATGTATCGCTATACTTCTATCACCGCCTAAAGAAATATAAACAGCAATCCAATGTTGCCCTTTTTTGGTGCTCGGGTCTGTGTTCATAATAAACCCATACTTCTTTCTTTTTTCTGGCTTCAATTTGTTTATTTCGTCGCTAGCAACAGTCCCTAAATACCAATCGTGCTTTTTCATAATGTTGTCTATTTCATCCGTCATTAGCCTGCGGTAGCCTGTCCCGCCTTGTGCTGGTTTATTTTGGAATTGAGTTATTAAGTCTCTAGCATCCTCATCGTCGGCTGGTGGTTGTTCTTCTGGTTCTTCTTTTTCTTCTGGTTGTGGTTCTGGTTGTGGCTGTTGTTCTTCTGGTTGTGGTTCTGGTTGTGGTTCTGGTTGTGGCTGTTGTTCTTCTTTTCCTTCTGCTGGTGGAAATGGCGGTGGTGCTAATTTTTTTGTTGTTGCTATTTTCTTAGTAAACCAAGCACAAAACCTAGCCCATCCCTCCGCTGGTGTTTTTATTCCGTCCGTGGTTTTGTGATTGTAAAGAAACTGTTTCATTGAATTTTTGTAATTAGACTTATTTTTACCAGATTTAATAATAGGGATAATAAATCCTACTTCTGCTATTTTATTTATTATTTCCTTATTAGTTAGCTTCGGATTGACTCTACGACCATCTATGATTTCATTAACGATTTTTTCCCGTTCTATTTGCCTATATTTTGAGTCTTTGGCTTTCATTTCTTTGGTTACATCTTTTATGTTGGCAGACTGCGGTGTTTTCGGCCTTTTGGGTGGTGGTGTCGTAGGCATTCTTAAAAGATTGTTAGTTTTCTGATGTTCTATTAATTCCATATTAATTCGTTGTAGATTTGCTAAAGCCCTCTTCTTTTCTTCTTCTCGTTCCTTCATTTCAGCATCCTCCTTCCTCTCTCTTCTTTTCTTTTCTTCTTCTATCTCATCCCTTTTCTTCTTTTCCTTTTCTTCCTGCTCGTGTATCAGGTCATATTTTTTCTGTAAGTTGTCTTGTATCTGGTCGCGGTTCTCGTATTCAAGACGGTCAAATTCTGACTTAACTATTGTAGGAGCTCTGCTCCTACGACCTCGGGATTTGATTGCGAAGCTCCGCTTCTCAAAGCGGGAAGGGGTGTCCCTTTTCATATACTTCAAAAACAGTTTAACAATTTGAAGTGTTGAAAGGTCATTCGTTTTCTCACCAAAGTTGAGATAAGCTCGTTTGCCTTTCACTTTAATATACGGTCTGCCGTCTTTTGTTCTGTATATCCTCGGCGGCCGTTGTTTAAGTTTCTTCCGCGGTTTTTTTACAACCATTGTAGGGACACCCTACGACCCGACTTTTTGATGAAGCTTTTTTTAAAAAAAGGTTCGTATATGTTAGCGAAAAAAATTAATATAAAGTTTAGCTTAATACAAAAACAATGTTGGGGTTAACGAAACTTAACTGCTCCTCCTCGTTGCTTGCCGTATCCTTGTTTCATCGCAGCCTTCGCTACACGGTCCGCATAAGGAACTCCGACATCGCTTAGAAAAGTAGCACCCCTTGAAATCAATTGGTTCTTCTTGATAAACCTATTAGCATCCATTATCGCTTGTCCGACTTTTTTCCAGTTGACTTTCCCACCTGTTTGTTTCTTTTTTGATTTTCTCTTTCCTCCTGCTTGTGGCATTTTGACTGGTGAAGGGTTAATTCCGATGTTGTATCCCGCTGGTTGTGAAATAATCACTGGTGATGATGGCATCTATATATAGTTCTGAAAAAAATAAACAATAAAATTGCAAAAATCGTTTATTGAAATTAGTCCCTTAAGCGGGACAATTGACTATCGCAAGCGATAGTTGAAATTTTGCCTCAGTTCATCCGATACCGCATCCACATACAAAAAGTTAAACCTCTCTTTCGTCGCCTCGTGGTATTTTTCAATAAAGTATTCAAGGTCGTAGCCGAGGTCCAAATGCTTGTATACTAGTTCAATTTTATCAGCACTCTGACCAGGAAAAATAAGGAGGTAGTCTAATTGCTCAATAGCCTCAGGTCGTAAGTCGTTAAGATACTGCGAGCTCATAATCACCTTTGACTTGTAGTGTCTATTTTTTTTCAACAGGTCGCTCACAGACTTATCTCTCAATCCGCTACCCAAATCATCAAGGACAAACACGACTTCTGGTGTAATGTATTTACTCGGTCTCTCCACTTTTTCGCCTCCCTCCTGCTTCTTCTTTTCCTCTTTACCAAAATAAAGAAACTTAGGCTTTTCTACTTCCTCCTTTCCATCCTGAACAATTTCGCCTTCTTGCTCCTCGTCTGGCTTGTTGAGCTTGTCTAATTCATAATCAATCACACTGTAGCCGTCCGTTTTCAAATATGTGTATATCGCCATCGGGTTTCCCTTCTTCTTGAAGTGCTTCACAATTTCTTTGTAAATGTGGTCCTTGTGTATCGTGCTGGCTATAATAACAATAAATGTTTTTTTGTCAGTCGTTCGTTTCAGGATTTCGAACAGTGCCGTTGTTTTCCCCGATTTCTTTTTTGCAATTAGAAAAATATTAGCAAAAGGCTCCTCGAATACCTTATATCCTTTGGCTTTTTTTTGTCTCCTTCGCCATCCTGCTTGACTACTCTAACTTTAATATTGTTGATTTTCTCCATCACTCTATATTTTTATCAAGCGAGAAATTCTAAACAAATAACAATTCTTCCAGCTAGCTGGTCAGTCTCAATATTACCGCTGTCTGTTTTAAGCACTTTAAAACTGTATTGCCCGTCGGTCCAGCCTATTACCCCCAAATTGTAGCTGAGATTTGAAATGTTTGCAGTGGTGCTGTCTGCGAATGTGCCGATAATCCCGATGCGGTCCATATAAAGGATTTTTGTTTTCGTCTCGGCTGAATGATTCATATAGTGGATAAACTTAACATTCATTCTTGTTGGTGTAAAGCTCATTTGAATGTTTTTGTCAAACGTCTTGCTACCATTAACCCCGCCTGGAAAATCATTACTTAGAAAAATAACCTTTTGGCATTTGAATTCACTCATTTGCGGAGATTTCACCTCCGCACCTCCAAGTTTTGATGAAACTTTTTCAAAGGTTTTATATTGTGTATAATATATTATCTTATTAATATTATCATTTGTGTGCTCTGTGTTAGGACGGACCGCCTGCGACTTTTACTCACGGGTCAGCGAAAAAAAGAATAAGAGTTGTGCTTATTGTATTCAAAAAGGAATAGAAACAAAATTTAAATGTGTGTATAAGCCGATAAGTGATTGGTGTGTTAGTTTTGATGAAGCTAAACATTTAATTTGTTCAAATGATGCTTCGTGGTATAAAACTCAGGTATATGAATGTTCATTTCTTTGAACTAGAAGAAGGAGAAGGAAGCACAATGCCGATTAAGAGTGTAAGGATACCGACATAGACATTAGTCTGCTCGCAAGGTAAGTTATGTTTAGTAAGTTTTATTAAGCAGATTGTAATGATTGCTATAATGATAGCCATTTGAAAAAGATACTTAATCATTCTGCTATCGGTCGGTCTGTTTTTTATACAACAACAATTCCAGTTATCTTCCAATTCGTGGTCAATTTTTTTCCCCTCATTCTTCAATGAAATATCCAAAACACGGTTCTTCAACTCTGGTGTCAGTTCGCCATCCGCCATATCAATAATGGGTGGTGGTGGGTGTAATCTAGGAGGGATTAGGGAAAAGGACTGCTCGGATTTCTGCTAATTGGTTCGCTTGGTCTTCTATAATATTAAGTAAAGTTTTATTTTCTTTTTCTAAATTACCGATTACATCGGTAGATGTATTCACTTTTTCTGATAATTGTTGAACGGCCTTAATTAACGGGGCGATAAATTCGGAATAACCTATACTATATTCATAGTCCCCAGTTTCAACACATTTATATGTATATGGACAAGCACTTGTGCCTTTTAATTCACACTCTGCTTTTTGTTTTGGACATTGAACCATTATCGGCTCTTTTGACAATCCCGCAAAATCTAATTTATCAATTTCTGACAATATTTCTTCTACTTCCTGTGCTATTAAACCTGCTCTTTGTTTCTTGTTGTTATCAATCATACGATAACAGACTGGATTTAACTTATTGATAAAATCTAAACCTAAACATTGTTTTATATCTTCTTTTTCTCGCCTATCCGATGGTGCTACTACAATTCCCTTACACCATAAATTCCCCTGATTAGCATTTAACGACATCACCATTACATTACTGCTATTTTCCCACACAAAACCATTATTAGTAGTATCATAGACTCTAAACCTAATACAATGACTGGTGATACTAGCACCAGTAGGTGCCGTTCCTCCATTTAATGCTTTACCCGCCCCAGAAGTTGCCATATAAATCCCCCAGTTTGAATCCGTCGTATCCCATATAAAAATTCCTTGTCCTCCTCCATCTACTTGATTTTGTATTGATAACTTACAACCTCCATCTGCTACCAAAGCAGCACTACAATCAAAATTACTCTGAGCAATTAATGACCCACTCCCTTTCGCATAAAAATTTAAATTTTGATTTCCATCGCTTCCAGCCGCATATATTGAATTATAACCAAATCACCCCCTGAGTGCCGTTGCTGTGCCTGAATTCAACACCCGAAGAAGCCTGGCCGAGATTTGCGGAAACATATAAACCCACTGGTGAAGCATGAGACCCGCTTCTCGCTTCTCCCCTTATGTCTGCCGTGCTATTTACAACCGATATTCCCGCATTCGCCGTTATTAATCCGCTAGCCGTTAATGTGGTTCCTGATAATCCCGCATTAGCCGTAATTAATCCGCTGGCTGTTAATGTGGTTCCTGTTAATCCAGCATTAGCCGTAATTAATCCACTAGCCGTTATGGTTCCACTAGCCGTTATTGCTCCGCTCGTTGTTAATGTGTAGCCTGTCATATTTCTAACATTCGTTATATCGTAATTAAATGTCTCATAATAAAAATACAAACTTGCTATACGGGGTTGACTTCTAAATGAAGCTCCCCCGCTCCCTGTCTTATTTACTATAAATATGATATATCTAGCAGTAGCATTTGAAACTGGTGAATATGTTTTAGTTGTTTGTGAAGCCCAAGCCTCCCCGCTCCTGCTGTCCCGTAATGTGTATGTAATGTTATCCGCACTTGTTCCTACATACCAAATACTCGGGGTTGTTTCAATGAAGTTAGCGGACGAAGACCTCACATAATAATTTTTTTATTGTATATGCTCCTAAATCTATTTTTATATATTCGCCTGTGTATGGTGTTCCTCCCCATGTGTTCGTAGTTGCTGGCACTCTTGTATAAACTCCTGTCGTGTCGTTGTAGTATATAGCCGTAGTCCAATAATCGTTCTGACTAGCATTAAAAGCATAATAAGCGGGGTTGTATTCATTAGAAGCAGAAGCAACAAAACCACCAGAATTATTAGTTGTCATAGCCTGCGGGGCTGTGTATAGAGTAAAAGCGGATGCCCCATGTTTTACATCTCCCGTCATTGTTCCACCTGATAAAGCAAGAAAGGCTAACGAGCCAGTGGAATTTACCCAGTTTGTTCCATTATATGCTAATAATTGACCATTCGCTGGTGTCGTTATTACTACATCACTATGAGTATCAATTGACCCATCGGCTGACACTTTTGCCTTGTTCGCATCGTGCTCTGTAAATAAAGTTGAAACAACTCTTCCATTTAATTGACCTACATTCGTAATAGTTGGCTATTCATATTTAATCCTCCATTTGCTATTATTGACTTTGAAGCCGTAATTGCTGTGTTGTTAATTCTGAATAATTCGGTTGCAGCACTATGATAAAATACGTGGCTTGCCCCAGCACTATCAACATTATATATTAATATTCCACTAGCAATACCAAAACCATAAAATGCTGTTGCCGAACCCCCTCCTCCATCATATAAAACTAATTTGTTATTTGTGTTTATATATCCTGACCTGCCTAGAAATATTTTTTTATCAGTTCCAACTACTATGTTATCACTCGTTGTTAATGTGGTCGTTGATACCCCCGCATTCGCTGTTATCGCCCCACTTGCCGTTATTGCCTTTGTTGTTAATAATCCTGATGTGCTACTGATGTCTATTGCGGTATTAAATGTTATATTACTTCCCACCGCTACTCCTGATGCATATTGAAAAAGGAGATTGGTGCCTTTGGATATCATGAAATTTGAAGTAGCAGAACTTGATTTATCATTAGATGCTCCGTCCCAATAACAATCAAATTTCAATTCTATATTGCTATGACCATGGTTAATTAATTGAAAGCAAGGGTAATTGGGGTCGGTAGTCGTGAATGCTTGTGTATGCGGTCCTGATACACCTGATGTTCCATATAACTCTAATCCTCCTATGTATGCCACTAATCCTCTTGTTGTTCTTCCCATGATTAATGGTTTGTCCTGTGCTATGGTTATTTTGTCGTTTGCTGTTATGCCGAGTGTCGCGGTTATAGCATTACTAAATGTTTTTTTTCCTGCTATTGTTTGGTCTGTTGTTAGTTTCACAAAATTTATATCAACATAATTTTTATTAGCTCCATCCGTTGAAGCGGAAGGGTCGGCCAAGTTTGTAATTTTGTTGCTGTTCAAACTTAATGTTGTGCCAGATGCGGTCGCGATAACATTATTGCCTGAATATAACTCTACATACGAACCAGTTATTTGTATCGGATACCAAGTCGCTGTTGCTGTTTTCTGTGCTGCGATCACTCTTATTTTTGTATCAAAGGCTATTCCAATACCATCAAAAGAAGTAGGATTGGATGAACCACTTACTTCTATTGTTGATGTAAATTTTTTATTTCCAGCTATGGTTTGGTCTCCTGTTAGTTTAACCACAGCAGTATCAAGGGCGGAAATATCAACACCATCAACATTACCTACATTCGTAATCGCAAATCCTCCCATATTTAATCCTGCCCTCATACTTGCGGTGCCATCAAGTCGCAGAAAAGGTGAAGACTGATTTCTCCATTGTCCTGTGCTATAAATAAGTAATTGATTATCTGCGGGTGTGCCTGTAATTACTACATCGCTGTGTGTGTCTATTGAACCATCCGCCGATACTTTCGCCTTGTTCGCATCGTGCTCTGTAAATAAAGTTGATACAGCCCTGCCGTTTAGTTGCCCCACATTTGTAATGTTTTGGCTGTTCATATTTAGCGCCCCTGCCATATTAACGGTGCCGTCTAATCTCAGAAAAGGTGATGCCACATTTCTCCATTGCCCTGTGCTATAAATAAGCAATTGATTATCTGCGGGTGTGTCTGTAATTAACACATCGCTGTGTGTATTAATTGAACCATCCGCGGACACTTTCGCATTGTTCGCTACGTGTTCTGTTATCCAATCATCAACATCTTTTGTATTTAGTAAATTACTCCTGTTAGGTTCAAATACCCTCCCATACTAATATTGCCTGATTCATCCACATTTATCAGAAAGGTTTTATTTACCAAGTTTATTGAATTATATGTGAGATAACTATTAATTGCTATTGGTGCCGTTATGACTACATCGGAGAGTGTGTCAATTGACCCTAAATAGGTATTCTTCCATTTGCCTTCTACATCGTTGTAAGTTAAGTATTGCCCGCTCGCTGGTGCGAATATGTTTGTATATATTAAATTGTATAAACTGGTTTGATGTGGATTAGATGCATTAGAGCGGTGTTGAGTTGAGGCATAGACATCAGCATTATTTGAAACCCGTTGCTCGGTGTAGTATAAACGACTTCCTTCTTTGATATCCCCCGTGTTTTTTGTAGATAGCCTCGCATCAAATCGGCCGTCAGTAAAATAAAGATTTACGGGGTCGGCATCTTCTGGCACTCTGTCTGTGTTTAAGCCCACTATGTTCGTGTTCGTTAAATCTAAATTAACTATATTAAGACTATCAACAGCCAACTCATTAAGGCCCAATAAACTTTTGTATTGGCTCATTCTATACTTTAAGAAATTGTTTATTAATAAAAACTAAATAATATTATTTTGTATGATAATATAAACAAGTCATAAAATGCCGAGAGGTAACAGAGAGATTGCGATGAATCTTGAAAAGGGGTGGGAGGCAAAGAAGAAACAGGCTAAGCAAAGAAAGATTGAAAGGGCTAAGGAACTGCTCGCGGAGGAAGAGGCGAAAAATGTGAAAGAAATGACTGACGACGAAAAGATAGACCACATTACTAAAAAGCAGTTGGCTAAGGATATGATAGATGGCAGAGATGGTGAGCCGATTGAGGAAAGCAGTGAAAGTGATGAGGAAGTAGAGCACGACTTGTAGATATTGTTGCCCGACGGGTTGCGGTATGAAATTGAAAACCAAGCAGAAGAAGGCAAAGAAAGTGGTAAAAAGGAAAGTGGAAGAAGAAAGCGAGGACAGCGAAAGCGAAAGTGAGGAAGAAGAGGAAGAGCCTAAGCCTAAGAAGGGTAAAGGTAAGAAGTCAAACATATCAGTTAATGTTTATAATCAACAACCCGAGAAACCAAAAAAAGAAATCAATGATACATCTAAGATATTTTTAAAGTTCTAAATATAGTTAATGGACCGCATAAAAAACCTACCACTCGATGTTCGTTTACATATTATGGAGTATCTATATAATTATCGTGATTACGACTTCAATAGTTGCTATGTGTGTGGATTAACTCTGTGTTTAGCTAACAGACAGATTACAGCAATTGATGATAGTTTTGATTGGTTTTATATGTATGAGTTTTGTTCTAATTATTGTTTTGAACTAGAAAAAAAAGAAAGATTAATATATAAGGATAAAGCATTAGGTGTGATAAAGTATTAGATGGATTACAAACATAGCAATGCACAAAATACTGAAACTGGAGGTGATGAAGATGAAAGAAAGGAACAACAAGCATTAGAAATACATTACCAAAAAAGATTACCAACTGATAGATGGAATACGATATGGTCTGACAAACCACTTAAACAAGTATTTGTAGATTTAGCGGATATGTCAAAACTTAAAGACAAGAAAGGAAATAAAAACTATGCTTGGATGTTGTTTTGGATTGACACTCACAGCCGATTTTTAATCATTAAACCACTTAAAAATAAAACGGCGAAAGAAGTTTATTTAGCTTTGAAATCAATACCATACACACCCGAGAGCATTACAATCGACAGCGGAAGTGCAATAATATAAAGGAGCGGTTAAGGATTATTTCAGAGCGAACAATATTGAGCATCGGACAGTTGAAGTGGGCGACTATCGTGCTCTTGCTATCGTGGATAGAGTTATTAGAACTATTAGACGGTGGCTTGACATATTATTTGAAACTAGTGGCAATTTTGATTGGCTGACTTATATTGACGATATGGTGGATGCTTATAATATGCGACATCATAGAACAATTCAAGCCCGACCGATTGATGTATTTAAGGGTGTTAATAAAAATAAACAACGAATTCAACGGGGCCATTTAATTGATGAATTTGAAAAAGGTGATAAGGTGCGAAAGGAATTAAAAAGAAATTTATTTTCCAAAGGAGGAAAACAGTATAGTAAACAGATATTCACCGTGCGAAAGGAATTAAAAAGAAATTTATTTTCCAAAGGAGGAAAACAGTATAGTAAACAGATATTCACCGTTGTCGGAAGAAAGGGCTTCAAATTAATATTAAATTCTGATGAACTAGTCAGTCCGAGGGAATTATTAAAGACTAAGTTAGACAAACCGGCTGATGAAGAAAAACAAATTAATGAACAAGTTAAAGATTTAATCAAACAAAAGAAAAGAAAGGAATTATTAAACCGGGAAGACATACAACCGGAGAACATAAGAACAAGCAAAAGAGCAAGGAAAGCAAAACTAATACTAGATTTGTAAGAGAATGATTTTATTCCAATAGCGGAAGAATCCACTTAATCACTTTCGCCCTGCCCTGTAAATTTCTGCTGATTGCGGTAAGTGAATTAAATATTATTAATTCATCAGGCCCTCCGACCGACACGAGAAATAACTGTTCATTTTTTGGTCTCTTGACTGTGCTATCAACATCAACCACCTGGAAAAAACTCATTCCTTTTTGCTTCTTCGCGACGAAGGTGAAGGACGATGTCTGATTTGTAATCAAAAGCTTCAACTTTTTTGTTAGAAATTATAAAGTCCCTCGAGACTATGACACATTTCTTATTGTCTGCCCATCTTCCAGGAATGTCTGCGAAAATTCTCCATCCCTCTGGGGCGGGGTCGGCTGGGGCGGGGGTTGGGGCTGGGTCGGGCTGGGCGAGGGGGCCTGGGGCTGGGTCAGGCTGGGCGAGGGGGCCAGGGGCTGGGTCAGGCTGGGCGACTGGGCTAGGGGTTGGGTCAGACTGGGCGAGGGGGCCAGGGGCTGGGTCAGGCTGGGTGACTGGGCTAGGGGTTGAGTCAGGGTGGGCGAGGGGGCCAGGGGGTGGGTCAGGTTGGACGGGGTTGGCAGTGGTGGGAAGCTCTTCCAGCTGAGCTCCTCGAAAACTATCTGTAATCTCAGCCATAACCCCTATCTTTTCCAAATGCTTGAAAAACTTCGCCTCACTACTCGGGCTTCGCCTCATCCCCAGTTCTCGGCTTGGGAGATTTTGAGGGAATGAGACTGACACAAGCCATAATTTTGGTTTAGGTTGTTGGTTTTTTTTCCAATTTCCTTTTTTATTTATGGTGTCAAAGGAATTTTAGCCGTAAAGTGCGGTTATGTGGTAGGGCCGAATATAAAATATCAAAAAGGTATCCAAGGGGGTGGCAGCCAACTTCACCCGCTATTTTGCTTCTGGAAGCCGGTTTGCCTTGGACAACTTTCAAGCACTACTTGACATCAACATAATTCAGAACAAAAAAACAAACCAATATGGATAACCAATCAATATCTCTCAACCATCGAACAGCTCCCGAAACTGATGAAAATGTAGATCATAGAGTGAAAAGGAGAAAGAAAGTAAATGACTTGCTGATACAGGAAGGACAATTAGAGAAATGGATTGGAGATAATAAATTCATTGAAAAGCAAATAGAGTCTCTTGAGGAAAAAAAAGAAAAAATAATCAAGAGATAAAAGTGTTGAAGAAACACATTAAAAATTAAAACAAGCAAGAGCAGATGTTGTTGTTTCAAAGCAAGCAACAAAATAATCTTCATTCTTGATACAAGAAATGACTAAATATAATAGTTGGATAAACAAAGGACTAAACATAAAGGCAGGAATAACAACCGCAAATGATATAACTGATGTTTTGATGTTGATTTCTAATAAACGAAAGAGATTGGATGAAGCAATCTTATTCGTAAAACAAAAACAAAAGCAACAACTACAACAACAACAACAACACTACATCAACAAATACAACAACATCAACAACTACCTATGTCACAGGAATGACCCCTTGGCAGGTAGGTTCTAAAACTAGCTTGTCTTTGATACTGTGTTTTTAAACACTAAATAACAATAATATTAAAAAAAAAATGGGGTATAAGCCCCTCTAATATCGAAAGAAATTTTATCTTTTATGTTTTGATTTTCATTTCAGGTGTTTTTTATTTTCGCTTTTAGGTTTGGTATTTCAGGTAATTCCTTTTCTTCTTTCTTTTCATTTATCCTTTTTGCTTCCTTTTTGATTTATTTCCTTCGTCGATATGATTTCTCTTTGATTTCTTAATTATTTCTTGTTTGTTTAAAAATGGTGATTTGGGACTTAAAAGACCGCTTTTGTGCTGGTATTTTTATTGAAAAATATCTGCGCGAAAGCGGTAATCATCTTCTCATGGGACAACCAGTCCACCACGCGATACCCAGGTAGGGACGCGAAGGATGAGATTGAGGATCCGGACTCCATCTTAGAGTACCCGGATGACCCGAGAGACCAGAAACCGGTCGAAGAGATCATCGACGAAGTCGTGGCGCGACAGTCAGGGTCACCAGACTTTGTTCGGGATCTCAAGGCTCAATTTCTGAAGAATAAGACACTTTTCGGACCTCTTGTAGCCGGCGGCGTGACGCACACTGCTGCTAAGATAGAGCGACAAGTGGGACAGACGATGCCTCGTCTCCGTGGATCGCGCCTCAGCTATAAGGAGGAGCAGATCTGTGAGGAAATGATCCAAGACATGTTAGCTAAAGCTAATAGAACCGTCATGGTCGGAATACCGATCACCGGTTCGGCTAGAGCCAAAGCCGGATGGCAAGCAGCGATTTTGTATCAATTACACGAGGCTCAATAAGATCATAAAGAGCGTTGAGGCACCAATCCCCCGTATGCGGGATGGCCTCAATCGACTCCGGGATGGCCTCAATCGACTTTGTCAAACCATTACGGGACTTCTGCCTTCACGGCGACCCGGATGGCGAATGGCCGCCAAAGGCGGCGGACGTATACACAAAGCTGAAGGAGGCGTTGACACGAGACCCCCTCACAGAGGGCGGATCGGTCTTGGTTCTCCCCGACTTTGAGAAGCGCTTTGTTGTAGCGACCGACGCGTCGAAATACGCGGTCGGGGCTGTCTTACAACAATACGATTCTGACCACAAACAGTTGAGACCGATCATGTTCGTCAGCAAGAAGTTGACGCCCGAACAAGTCAACTATTGCACCAGACAACGGGAAGCGTTGGCGATAGTTTGGGCGTTTAGTCGGCTGAGGGAGTACTTATGGGGCGCTCCGAACATATTGGTTCAAACGGATCATGCCAACCTTAGATGGCTCATGGACCGAGAACATACGGGACGACTGGCCCGATGGCAGTCGGAGCTGGCCGTATGATTTCACCATCGAGTACATTAAAGGTAAAGACAATACGGTCCCAGATAGCCTATCACGGATGCCTCGGGTGAAAGGCTCCGTAGGCGACGGATTAGATCGCTTTGCCTTAGAAACTCCCATTGCCTGCCTAGTTGGATGGACAGCCGATGATGACTGGACGGCCACGGAGCATACAGCAGATTTCAAAGACACGTTGCCGGCGGGGATGGCATACATGGCCACCAACGCGCAAAGCTGGACACCGGGATATAGACCCGATTCTCAAGCTGAACTGTTGGACCAGCTGCAATGCATACGTCGCGTGTGCTGCGCGCAACACGAAGCTGAGGATGGCAAGACCTGCTGGAGGAGATCGACACCCAGTCGGACATCCTCAGCGAGGGGGACATAAAGCCGGGTCAGATCCATGAACATGAACACTCCTTTAACGCATTTTTCGCGGATAAGACGCAGTCATTCTGAGTAACCCAGCATGTTCACCCTTCACGGTCGGTGATTATCGCGGCTGCCGAGCAAACACACCGAACAGGGGGGCCTATAAGCCTAGTCACCAGTGCTCTCCAGTTGGACGACATGGATATGACGGTGGCGAGCCCCGAGGTGTTTGGTCAGTTGGCGAAGAGCTCTAAGGAATGGGGCCCCTTCATTGCTCACGCTATTGACCCGATAGCACATCCTGAGACGAGAGAAATAAGAGCCCATAAGAAAACGATGACCTGGCATGATAACCTCCTGTGGTATAAGCCTCGGGGCAGGGTAAGTGGGAAAAGACGCCCTCAAAGTGGACACTGTGGGTACCAACCCAGTTACGCAAGGCGATCCTGCTAGCCACTCACCGCTCTGCTCTCAACTCACACACGGGAAGGGATAAAATGTCATGGTTCATTTCGCGCAGTTTTTGGTGGCATGGCATGCAGAAATCCATTGCCGACACAGTCGACACATGCGAACACTGCAAGCAAACCAAATCCCCACACAACAACACTCAGAGAGGCCTCTATGGCGAATACAAGCTTGTTGAGAACCTATTTGAAACTTTGCATGTTGATTACGTAGGACCGCTACCGCGATCGGAGACCCACAATTATCGGTACATCCTAACAGCCATAGACCGCTTCTCGAACTATGTGTTCGCGGTACCAGTTGTGGAAAAGGATGCGGAATCGACATGCGAGGCCCTGGTCGACCATGTCTTGCGGTATACCGGGGTGCGAAAAATGTGTACAGCGATCGGGGGATCGGAGTTTACAAACGAACTCTCTGCTCGGCTGTCCACAGTGTGGGGCTTTAAGTGGAAATACGTAACTGCATATTCACCAGAGAGCAACGGCAAAATCGAGAGGGTCCATAGACCGCTCAAAGCCGCGCTCCAGCAGTATTCTCGCGATAATCAGCACATATGGCATAAGGCCTTACCGTCTTTTGTGTTCTCCATGAACAACACCGCATCGAGGGCATTGGGCAGAAAAGCCACGGGCGCTTCCCCCAATCTCCTGGTATACGGACAGCACTTGAGGATTCCGGAGGAGTTGGTGTTACCAAACCTCCCGGAAGGGGGCTTTTTGGAGCATGATGAGCTGATGGCCTGTCGCCTACGAGTCATGGCGGAAGCCAAACACTACGTCATGAAGGTGCGGGAGGCCGAAGAGGCGCACAAACAAAACCAGCAGACGCCGAGCAAGGTCAAGTATGAGTCGGGGGAATACCATAAAGGGGACTTAGTCTTCCTGTACGTACCCCAGGTACCCAACTTGGTTAGCGTCAGGCTCTTCCCGATGTGGCAAGGCCCTTACACGGTTGTAGAACAAGTAGGTGCTTTGACATACCGAATACAGGGAAAGGGTAAGACACTAGTAGTACATGTACGGCGGTTGATGCGTTTCAACCCCATGCTGGATCGTAACGAAACGATGACGGAGGCAGTACAGAAGCTGGAACACAGTTTACGGCCTCCGCCTAAGCGCCGAGACAAGACGGCCGAGGCGAAGGAAAACCCGACACAACCCTTACCGGCCGTAGCCGAGGGGAATGATCCGAATAATAACGAAGCCGAAGAAGTCGCGGCCGAACAAGCCGACGCTTCCGAGGGGGACGTTATCGCGCCATTGCCGACCAACCACCTGCAGTCGGAAGAGGAGGAAAAGGTTGAACCGGTGCCGAGACGCCCACCAGCTGAATCAAAGCTGAGGTCGGCCGACGACGTGAAAACCATGCACTGGCACGTCGGAAAGATATACCTTCTTCGGCCACCAGAGGCACATGTCGGGGACGACTGCCTCAACGATTTCTTCGTCATGAAAGTGAGAGAATGGGAGCCGCAGACTCGGGTCACGCGCACAAGCATGGCAATCAAAGCCGAGCCGCCCGTACTGCAGTTCTATCGATCACACCAGGACCTCGACGAGCCGGAATCAAGGACTTTTTATCCGGTATACCGTGACTCCAACCAAGTCGAAACGTTCTGGAAAGGCATCACGGACAAGCGAAGGCTACACGCCGTGGCAAATACAGGCGTGGCCTAGGATGGTGCTGGATTACCCATTCGATCTACAGCACGGTCGAATCCCCCTACGGGTGTGGGATGAAGTAGCAGCCGAGGGCATAGCGACCCATTTCATCGGGGCACCACCGCCAGGCAAATATAAGAAAGCCAAATTAGGACAGGCGAAGCGGCGAAAGCTGGCCTAGCATGCCGTGCGACACCTCACAAGCATAGTTAACACGGGTAGTATGCGAGATCCAAAGGCCAATACTGGGTAGCAACAGTAAGAAACTAGCCATAGGAAAGGGACACGGCTTTGGACTCCATGTATGTTAAAATACTACCTAAGTCCATTCTTCTTAGAAATAGCAAAAGAGAGCCTAACATGACATGATACACGGGAAAAGACCCTGCCTTACCCTCCGTGAGGTGCGACGGCCCTGAAGGTACCTTGACTGGCTAGTAGTTGGTGTTCCACCAGGGGTCGGAATAGCTTCGGGCTAACCATGTTGACGCGCAGCAATGCCCGTTGATATGGTTGGCATTGCACATTATACCCACCTCCTCTCGAGTTGCACACCCGCCTCCCGCAGCAATGGCATGAGTGGTGTATGATAAGTTATTCCCCACAGAGTGTCTTAGATATTATGCTCGCTCTTGTTTGCTCTTTGTTTGGACCAGATACTGCTCCACCAGATGTTCGGTGCCAAACATACACCGACAGGTGCCTATATCACGTATATGTCCGTGAGTTCGTATGTATATATATCTGTATATCAGCCCAAGCACAACGAGCAATGTGCGATGTGTGTGTTGTTCTCGTGTCGGTGTTCGACTCTCTGCTCGTTTCCAAACGCTGGTCAACAGCGTGACAACGCGGGTGCACCCATGCCCCGGTCATCTTTGCTGTCCGCGTGCTCCACTCTCGCCGTTCTGCGCAATTTGCGGCGGTATGTATATAGAGACGTATTATATTCCTTAGTGGTATAGATATGCTTATTTGTATACGTAGGGCCGTCGGGTACCTTAGAGCCCCTTCCTTCCTCCTGGCGTGCGTGGCTTCGGTCCTGGTGATACTGATAGTACACCTAGGATTACAGGCGATCGCGAGAGAAGGGCAACGGCTCCCTCCATCCGCGCGGGGTAGTCCGGCGGGAACGACCCCGGCAGCTAGCCCGATGGCGGGCCGGCGTCGCGAAGCGGGGCAACTGGACGAACCAGACCCATCTGAGGCAGCAAACTTCAGGTGCGGTCATATACACAACTCACCAGAGGGGACACCCCACATCACAATGACCACTCCGAGCAGTGTCGCAAACAACCTTGCAAGCAAGGACGCACAGGGAAGCGAAACCCTGCAGCGCAACCTTGGCGGTCCCAATACACCGCTCACACCCGCTCATCCTTCAGGTGGCACAACTCAGGCTAGTGTTGTGACCACACCGGAATCCCCACGGGGAAAAGCTGAAGTCGAGTCGGAGATGTTGACGACCCCTATGAAGTCATCGGCTGACGAGGGGGAGGCACCGACTGAGGACAGCAGTACACCTGCATCGCAACACACAGATGAGGACGTCGATCCCGAAGGGTTAAACACCCCTCAGCACTCGGGATTTGGGTGGATCCCAGAAGAAGACGAGAGCCTATACTATGGCGAATATATGAGCCTCACGCGGGTGGACGCTAGCGAGGAAGCACGCTTGAGATACTGGGAGAAAGTCGGGGATGAGAATAGACTCAAGCCCGACGCTTATAGTGACAAACTGAACCCGCCCAAAGAGAAGCGGCCCGATGAGCGGCCACGGCCCACGGATCCGGCGTACCAGCACCACCGCTGCCCGCCACCGGAGCCGACGGCACATTGGGGCAGGGACGAAGTACTCCCCGCGTACTTTCATGCCTCCGATAACATATTCGGAGTATACGGACCGATCGACCGACCGATATACGTATATTCGGAACGGGGCCCGGTACCGCTGCGAACGTTCAGGGTCGTAGCACCCGGCGTACGTAGGCCATATCGCATCGACACGGAAACGATGTTGAGAGGTATGGTTCTGCACCTGAACCAAGATTCAGATCGGGAAAGGGAGGAGTATGAAAAACCGGTGCGTTACGCGTATGACCCACTGACGCGCAGAGTACACCGAATCTACCCACCTTACCCAGATATCACGGACGCAGAGCGCAGGCTGCGGCTACAGTGCCCGGCGCTCGCACACACAACTAACGAACGAACGTTCCGGTTCACACCGTCTAAGGAGCCGTACCGAATACGATTGGTGGGCAACCAGGTTAATAGGGTCCCAGACCCGCACTTGTTTGAGGCAAACCCTCGCAAGGTTAACCTGCCGCCACCAAAGCCTCCATTCGACGAACGGGGCTTCTCGGACTTCTATGAGAAAGCGAGGTACGAGCCCACCGAACAGGACAACGTCCTGAGGGTACAGTGTGAAGCGGAAAAGAAACGCGGGGGAGTATACCCGAGATGCTCGCGGAGATGGCACCTCACGGAAAGAGCGTACGCGTCACCGGAGCGATACGGGCCTCACCGATGTCCAGATCTCGCATACAACGGTGACATCGAATTGATATCCTTCGCGCAATCACCTCCATCATTCGGATGGGGGCACGCACATGGGGGTTTCGCGACAACCCGTTACCGGGGATCCGAGTGAGATTTACCAAAACCTTGTTCGAGTGAGATGTACAAGTCGATGGACGAGGACCGAGTGAGATTCACCAAAACCTTGTTCGAGCAAGCCAAATCGCTGCGGGGATGGGTGGGATTGGAGGACTATCAGCGACAACACGCCCTCCGGTTCTACAGTATCTGGCAGCAGCCGAGATGTTTGCTTGAGCCACACCAACTCAGAAAGTTGCAGTGGTCGCAGGAAGACATCAATTCTTACTACAGACTGCTCGAACTTTCGGATATCCCATTGCCCGAGGAGGTCAAGGAATACCGAGCCTACTACCTTCGGAGCAAACATGATCAACCCTGGGACCTCAGGGTTGAAGAGAATGTATTCGCGTACTATAGGCAGGTCTTAGGCATACCCAAGCCTCCCCTCCCTATGTAGGCCGCGAGGCATAAAACGACGAATACCTGAGCGTTTCCGAGGTGCGGCTCGGGTACGGCAGCAGTATTACGTACGGTTCCAACACGAGCATCGCCTCTCGTGGCTGCTGACGATATACCGGCAGTTGACGAGGAGCAACGACCCAAAGACATCCCGCATCGCCAACCAGCTAGCCGATCCTGACGAGAACGTTCCGAACACATATCGAGGCCGCGCGAGAGGCTTCGAACAATGGATCGAACGATTCAGGGCACAGGACGCACTGGGTTGGGACAGACGTATCCAAGCCGATGAGTTCCGATGGCACAGAATAACTCAACGGTTGGATTATATCTACCACTATCGACGTGAGTGGCCGTACTGGAGGCAACAGTACGAATACCAGCTGCTAGACGGTGATGGTGGTCGCCACCTCCATGTCACTGCGGGTTGGTCTTCCGCTGGCATGTCTAATTCCTGATCCAGGCTTTCTTTCAAAGCTCTCGCCTCCGACCAGGTTAAGTCTTCATGAAGAGGAGTTCTTAAACTCCCTCGAGGAAGCATACCTCGACAAATAAGCGTGGACGCGTTTTGAGACCCAGCCAATGGGTTGTATATATTTTTAGACACTTCTACCTTCGCCACAGCGGAGTAGACACTTGCCGGGTGGCAATAAGAAGAAAATGTCTGCAGACAACCAAACCAAACAAACAACGCCGAATACGCCAACGGCACCCTTGACACTTGCATAGCGCCCGTTCATTCCTACAATGGACGAGGATGCACGGGGGTATTGAACAATTAAGATCAATGCCTCCCTGTATTCTCGGGATCACAGATCCTTCGGACGGACTAGGGCCGAGACATGTGCTAGGGACGCGGAACCTTAGAATTGCTCGGATATTTGCTTCATATCGGATGCAAATGGCCCAGTAATCCTCGGATCACAGATCCTTCGGACAAACTAGGACCGAGACACGTGCCAGGGACGCGGAACCTTAGAATTGCTCGGACATTTGCTTCATATCGGATACATGCCCCAGTAATCCTCGGATCACAGATCCTGCGGACAAACTAGGACTGAGACACGTGTCAGGGACGCGGAACCTTAGAATTGCTAGGAGATATGCTTCAGATCGGATGCATATCGCACAGTAATTTTCGATCACAGATCCTTTAAGAGGGACCAGAGCACCTCACTCGAAGGTCACAGACCCGAAAAGAACATGGCGAGGGGATGGTTTGACAGCAACATGATCATGCCGTTGTACCTCTATGGCAGACTCGGATCGCCATAGAAGGGGGGGAGGAGATAGTTCAAAATTCAAATTCAAATTTGAACTTGAAAATCTCCAAACTCAAATTTGTCACGTATTTTGTAAGCACCGGACGTACAACGGTAATGAAGGGCAAAAACTCAGCGGTCACGCAAGTCGCTCAATGGGTTGTCTCCACAGGAGACGAACACCCATGAGGAAACAGACCAGAAAAGTCACGAGTTCTCATCCGACGATATTTACCAATCTACCCATATTTGCTACCGTGACTCAGTGACGGTTCCCGCATAAGACAGGAAGGGGGGATTGTAGGCGGCAGATAGGTAAATATGCGACCTTTTCTTATATCACTATACACAGTGATGTAGTTATATCTAATTAACTTCGGATGTAGTTATATCAGTTTTTATTTATATACTTTTGAGACTGTTGAAAACGATAATATTACGCAGATGATTCCGATGATAGTGAGCAGGTACTATTTTTTAAAGCAGGATAATATTGCTGTTGACATTCAAGACAACAACAAAAATTAGTTTTTCATTTTTGTGTCAGATTTTCATTTTTGTGACAGTTTTTCATTTTTGTGACAAAAATTCAAATTTTCAAATTTAACGGTAACATTTCGCGAAAATTTACGATATTTTGCGGACGAATATAGCAGTTAATTTGAAAAATTCACATTTTCACCCAAAATCAAAATTCCAACCAAAACTGAAATTCCAACCAAAACAGAAAAATCAATTTTTTTTGTTGTCTTGAATGTCAACAGCAATATTATCGTTCAAGTTAGGGGTGACACTGGGAAATGCATATTTTTTTTCTTTTTGTTGCTTGGCTCTGACAGTCTACTATATTTTCCGCCATACTGGTTTCCTCTCTTTGCAGAGGAGGAAGATTAGGTTATTTTCAGAGTGTTGTGGAATTGGATGGAAGTTAATACTCCGGCTTGCAATAAATAATATCTTTTGATTATAACCGACAAAACCTATGACACTGCAATGACAAACTACCTGATTGAAGTACTAGTAACGGTAATTCCTGGTAACGTCGCAAATGACTAGGAACAACGACATTCCGACGTCAAGAAGCTCTGCTCTGCAGAAACTTGAGTTTGGGGTCGCGAAAACGTAGGTTAAAAAAACAGCAAAAAAAGTGTCTCGAAGCATATTCAAGTGAAAGTTCAGAGCCAGTGGCATATTTTAGTCTCTTCCAGACAACTTGAAGCTATGATTCTGGTTTTCACAGATGTATTAATAGTAAGTACCATCCCCAACACATATTTATTATTATTAATATTATGAAAGTTATATATAATTTTTCAAGATTTTGCAGCGTAGTACATACAGCTTGTTTCGATTCAAGGTGCATTTATTTATTAATCATGATGTTTTTATTTGAAAAATTCAATTCAGTTTTGGGGATTGAAACCGATTACCAAGCGATGATGATGATACTCAGGTCAACTTGAGTTATGATACTTAATTTGTATTATTAAGTATGGTTAATTACGAACTTGAAAGCTTCTAGAAGAAATTTAATTGGAATCCTTCCTACGGAATCGCCGCCAACGCTCAAGCAATTTTTTTTTACGCTTCAAAGGCACCGTCCCTCTTATTTACCAGGCTCTTCCTTCCACGCTTCACCGTTCTATCTCTTATCCTTACTTCACCGGCCTGCTATCCATTCTATCTCTTCTGCTTCCCACTCAGCTTTGCAAGTGGCAAGTATTTTAAAACAGTGCTTGCGTAAGAAATAACTTGATTATAATAAATTTAACATCATCCCGGCGATGATAAGATGATTTGTATTATGAAGGCTTCTGGAAGAAATTTAATTGAGCACTCCTACGGAATCGCAACGCTTGTCTATCAAGATAACATCCTGATTGACTAGCGGGACTCAACATAGTAATATTCACTCCCTAGTTTGAATTCTACACTCTGAAAATTTTTGGGTGGGCCAAACAACAGATCTGTCTCCTTCGCACTTCACTCAAAGGCTGAGTGTGTGCGGGCCGGCGCTTCCAAAGAACAGCGTCGCCGACACTGCTGCGTCACGCCGCCTGCAGAGGCAAAACGAATGATCATAAGCACGTGGAATCAGCACATGGGAATACTTGCAACATTCTGACAGAGGGAGTAACACAAATTTGCAGTCAACAGGGAAAGTATTAAAAAAGTAAATAAGTAAACAAAATGAAGTATGAAAATAAGTAAATATTTTGCGCGCGTGTGTGTGTGGGGGGGGGGGGGAGCCGAGGGAAGGGAGAAGTACCAGCAAACGTTTTCTGTTAAGGCAAGGGAGTTGTAGCGGACGAAGAAGATGCGGTCGAAGGTTGCGGGGCAGCCGTCGAGGTTGTGCTGCCCGTCGAGGTTTCTCCGGACTCAACATGCATTCCGTCCCTCTTGTAGCCGTTGTTCTGGGAATAGCCCTGATATCCTTGGTTGCCGTAGCTGTTCTTGGAATAATCGTTTTGGCCATATCTGTAGCCGTTGTTCTGGGAATAGCTCTGATATCCCTGGTTGCCGTAGCTGTTCTTGGAATAATCGTTTTGACCTTTGGAATAGTCCTGACCATATCTACCCTTGTTTGAGTACGAGTCAGAGTAAACAGATCCTTGGCCGTAGCTCGCATAACCCTGATTTCCATAGCCTCCGTAGTCGCCCTGACCGCCGTGACTGGAAGAGTCATCATAATAACTGTCCACCTGGTTGTAGCCATAGCCCTGGCTGCCGAAGCCCTTCGAGTACGAGTCCTGATTTCCATAGCCCTGACTGCCGTAGCCCTTCGAGTACGAGTCCTGACCATAGCCCTGGCTGCCGTAGCCCTTCGAGTACGAGTCCTGACCATAGCCCTGGCTGCCGGAGCCCTTCGAGTACGAGTCCTGATTTCCATAGCCCTGGCTGCCGTAGCCCTTCGAGTACGAGTCCTGATTTCCATAGCCCTGGCTGCCGTAGCCCTTCGAGTACGAGTCCTGACCATAGCCCTGGCTGCCGGAGCCCTTCGAGTACGAGTCCTGACCATAGCCCAGGCTGCCGTAGCCCTTCGAGTACGAGTCCTGATTTCCGTAGCCCTTCGAGTACGAGTCCTGATTTCCATAGCCCTGGCTGCCGTAGCCCTTCGAGTACGAGTCCTGACCATAGCCCTGGCTGCCGTAGCCCTTCGAGGACGAGTCCTGACCATAGCCCTGGCTGCCGGAGCCCTTCGAGTACGAGTCCTGACCATAGCCCAGGCTGCCGTAGCCCTTCGAGTACGAGTCCTGATTTCCGTAGCCCTTCGAGTACGAGTCCTGATTTCCATAGCCCTGGCTGCCGTAGCCCTTCGAGTACGAGTCCTGACCATAGCCCTGGCTGCCGTAGCCCTTCGAGGACGAGTCCTGACCATAGCCCTGGCTGCCGTAGCCCTTCGAGTACGAGTCCTGATTTCCGTAGCCCTTCGAGTACGAGTCCTGATTTCCATAGCCCTGGCTGCCGTAGCCCTTCGAGTACGAGTCCTGATTTCCATAGCCCTGGCTGCCGTAGTCCTTCGAGTACGAGTCCTGACCATAGCCCTGGCTGCCGTAGCCCTTCGAGTACGAGTCCTGATTTCCGTAGGCCTGGCTGCCGTAGCCCTTCGAGTACGAGTCCTGATTTCCATAGCCCTG